>JAQFZH010000970.1:0-25449 GCA_034695485.1 Entomobrya nivalis
AAGTGTTGTGGTGAAGTGAATTAAGGATATGTTCTCTATTTTTAATATGTAAAGCCAAACGTAGACCTATTAGCTTTATTATTGCAGTGTGTTTATTACCATTAGCCAAAGGTAAAAGAATCATTTCTAGTCAGATCAGCCCGTTAATCACTTTAAAATGTTTCATTTACTTTGATTCAGTGTTCAGAAAGTAGGGAGAGATACATAGCACGCATAGATGATTAGTTCCTATTCCCTTAATCATGTCGATTTAATTAAGATTTATAATTTTCGTTAATAACTTCAGTTAGTTGTCATTAATTAACTCACTCAGTATTCCCAATTAATTACCAATCAATTTACCATTGAATTACGTAAAGCACGTCAGAATATGTTAACGTTAAGTTATTTTTTGTAGGTACAAATTACAATGCAAATTTGACGATTTTTAAAACATGACAAAAAACTTAAAGATGATTTTTTTTCTATTTGTAAATTTTAATTGTAGAAAAGAGATTCACCAAAAAATGTCTAGAAGAAATACTCTCCTTTTTATAATTAAGTAAAAAATTCTAGTTTAAAAAAAGAATGTCTTAAAAACTGCAATTTTGACTTCCAACTTGAATGACTGTGAAAAGTTAATATGATTCTTTATTGACTTTATATATATGACTGACGAATTTCATTTAGGCAAAGTAATTTGTAAACTGTGGTTTAGCAAGCAAGGTACAAGGAGACGATGAACAAGTCTTGTAATTTGTAGAATGACACTGAAATTACTATATTATACGTAAAATAGTGTTAATTAAAAAATGGATTTATACATTTTTGCAGTATTTCCATCAATTGTTAAAATCAAACATGTTTTAAAAGTAGCAACAGTATTAGAATTAGTCATCATGATTTGTGAAGAAAAAAATAAAAGTTGTAAAAAAGTAAATTATGAATAAAAAACCAAAATATCCACAAAAAAATTGACCAGAAAAAATCGCTAATTTCGTCATTTTAAAATGTTCCAGTTTGGGTGATTCATCCAATCTCAAGCGATCTAGACATAATATTGGCAAACTACCAAAAGTCCATTTTCGCAAAAAAATATAGACACGTGCAGTCTATTAGACCGTCGATCTAAATTACATAACACTGTCCGACCTCATACACTTTGCACCTTTTTAGTCTATTTTATGCCTCCGCATTAACAATCAATTAAAAACTGACTTGCAGTTGCAATTTTGCATTGTTTATTTGCAAAGTTGCATTGTTGAATGTTGAACATTGAACAAGGCCACAAATGTGCATCTTGAGAAAAAGTGTAGTAAAAAGCTAGTCAGCTGCATCGCAGCTGTGATTGTGAACGTGCCCCTGAATCCATTGTATTGTGTAACACAGTGACCACCTGTATCAAGTTGGGATAAAAATGTGGCGCGTAGTCTTATAAAATAAAATGCTCAATAATCATGACAATTTTCTAGCTCGCTCACTACCACCGTCATAAAAAAATATTGCTGACTGGTGATTACGATGCAGTAATTGTTGTGGTTGATGAATGATAACGCGCAAAAATGTGATAGATGAGTCAACAAAGTGATCATGACTGCCATACAGACTGAATCAGTTGATCAGTGTCATTGTTGAGGTGGAAAGGAAAAGGGGTAACAACTTTTAGCTGCTTTTTGCTTTCTCCAAAATAAGAAGCAGGTCATCATGTGTTTTTCTCACTGCTGCTGCTATTGTTATTCATGCACCACCACCACACAAGTCCAGCTTGATCCAGTACAACAGTCAGCATAAGAAAAATTCGTACATGTTTGTGTCTGTGTCCTGTGCATTTTATAGATGTACGTATTTCTTGAGATTTTCTTCCAGACTTCACGAATTAGTACTCTTGATTGAGCAGTGTGATAAGTTGGAAGTGTGATTAAACATTGAAGTACTTTAAAAACTGTGTTATAATTCTGGTCAAAGGCAATTAGTTAATTTGCTCAATTATAATTAAGTTTTAGAGTTTTAAAGAGCTGAACTGTCTCTGGACTTTAACGTGAGCAGTAACTTGTGTCAAGTGATAAGTGAAGAGAACGGAACAAATTAACAATTAAAGAAAAAATGCTTAGCGAAAGGAATTAGTGAAGCTAGACCAATAGGTGAGTATAATTAAAGTTATATTTGAATTATATTTTGTTTAAAATCGCATTGATTTTTAAAGTCATGTCACTTACTAACGAATGTGAAAAGGAGGAACCATTTAGTAGTTATTTAGGGGGTACACAGGACAGATTGCTATCGTTAAAAACTTCAATCAGACTTTAATTGTTTTGAGTTGTAGCAGCAACGTGTGTAAAATTCTGGATATGGAAAAGCAATTATACTAATTTAATCCCCCGCATTTATTTCGTTTTATCCGGCAATTGATTTGATTGACATCATAATTCTCATTAATCATTGCACCTTTTGTTGGTCAATATCGCATGTAATGTCATTCATGTCAGTCTTGTTTCCGTATTATAGGTATAACGGTTTGATTGAATGAATTTGAGTAAGATGACGTGGATCATGATTTCAAAATTTCTCATAATATGGCGACTTTCACAGCAGCGATTGATATTGATATGCGCTGCAAGCGGGGCTTTATTTGCGGATTTTTTTTCTTGGAAACGAAAGCAAGTATAATAGTGAATTGTAATGATTTGACCTAGATTAGTGCCAGGTTTTCACGGGCAATACGCAACCTCATTTGCAGTAGGAAGTCAAGTCACATCACATCTGCGTGAACTAGTTTCTTAGATTGCATAAATTCCATTTCCATCATTTCAAAACATCTCTCTCCTCTCTCTCTGTCTTCTTGTGTGGATCCGAATTCCGGAGGATAGTGGAAGAAGGAACAACGTACTGTGTTCGCTCCAACTATCAACTATAATCCCGTGTTGTGTAATAGTACTAGTAAGCAACTAATGTGTGCACCAGGAGCTTTGCCAACTAGTTCCAAAAGTTCCATTCCGTTGTACATTGTGCATGACACATATTGTCGTATGTGACATGTCAACCTTTTCTACATGGCACGGTGACGCGACGGTGAGCTTCAGAAAAAAATCGCTATAATATTCAATTGTTTTATTGTTTAACATTTTCGGGGAAAATGTTGAGTCGATATACTATATATTTCATTTTTATTATATGAAAGATAAAATATAATGTTCACGATAAAATACAAGAAATGATGGTCATGTCATGTTTTGAGTTTTTCTCTGAGAATGTAGTTGAACACAACAGTTAAATTTGTCAAACTTGGTAATAATATCTATTTTCAATATAGTTTCATAAGTTTTAGTTTCCAAAAATCAAAAAACCAGGGCACATGCCAAATATAATGTAAACAAACTAATATACTTATGCATGCCATGCATTAAATTGCATTACTAGCTAAATGTTTTTCTTTTCACCCATATAACTTTCAAATATTATTTAGGACACTGACAACGACAACTGATGCAAGAGGAATACTGGCCGCATTGCATGAATCATAAATTTTGAGCTCATGAAAATGGAATGGTTTTAGATGAACAGTAGAAGATCTAGTTGGATCCTCCATCAATAACTTTACTTTTAGTAACGAGTGTGAATCCGGAAGATTTGATTTTGTTCTGCTTTTTTAGCTGATGGCTATGGCTGTACAACAGCGCACGTCACAGTGCAACGTACCTATTGCACGTGCACGTGTGTCCACATCTGATATGATATAAAAGGTTTCGCAGACATAGCTTCTATAATTATAGTTAAGTAAGTTAAGATTATGTGTTGGAATGTTAGTCTCCGCTACGCTGCAGCTAATTAGTCAGTCAAAAAGTCGTTAGGTTTTCAAAAAAGTGGATAATAATGAATGATTCATGGGATTTTCTTTTGAATGAAAGGTGCTCACAAGGTCAAGTTATTTAAAAGAATTGATATTTTCCTGACGAGATTTTAAATTCATGCGTAAGAGGATGATCATAAGATTTTTGCGCTTGCCGTCATGATTAAGATTTTAAGATTAATTTTGTTTTCTTTGACCATTGCCCCATACTACGCCAAACCCCTTTGGGTGAAAACGTGTAAGCCCTCCAAAAAATTTAAGGTGTTCTAATAAAGCTAGATCGCTTCGCGATCTAACTTTAATAGAACATCTTAAATTTTTTGGGGGCCTTACAACGGTAATTTCTCGGTTATAGTAATATTTTTTTTATGAAAAGTTTTTTTTCGTATAATTTTGCTGCTGGTTAGGTTATCATTGGTACTATTGGAAATAACACATCTAACTTTGATTTATTTTCTAGCTAGTTTTGTCGTACATTATATTACAAAAACTTAGCATTTAAGAATTATTACTAAGTTGATTACAACGGCTTTACAGCTCGTAGAGCCACAAGTTTTATCACATCTTGGAATCACCTCCCTATTTACTATCGACCGCATCTCTTCATTCCAAAGTTTTACTTCTTGAACACGGCATTTGCTGTTGTCAACCAAAAAGTTTCCCTCAGAAAAGGATGGATTTTAAATTTGAATTAATAATTAAAACGCTGAACTAACTAATCCCATTGATTTTTTTAACTATCCCGGAAAGAATACAACTAAAAATGTTGTACTTCCAATTGCGCTCTGACGAAAGTAAAACCAAACTGTAATCACACACAACCAAACTGAGAATCCTGAGACCCAACCAAGACGTTGGAACGGAGGGCCATCATTTTCATGTTCAGAAACATAGTGGCGACAACTCCAAAAAACATTTTTAGCTTTCGAGCAATTACTTTCCACGACATGATTATTAATTACTTAACAAACTTAACAATAACAATTAAGTAAAAACTGCCGACAAATGACCTGACGTCAATGTACGAGTTTGGAGGCGCCTCATCCGAGGATGATCCGTTATGGGATACATGCCATGTGTGCATACGCCTGTGCCCAGTTCATGCATCCCCAAACCGCTTCGCTGGTGCTTGGTCAGGTGAGATTCTTGAATCTCCTCAACCCACCCAATCATGATAGCAAACCTATTAATTTCCTTCTGGTTCTCATGTGAGATGTGAACATGCGTTCTCATGTGAGGATAATGCCACAATGTCTTACAATTTATAATGATTTTTTAACTCGTAATTATTTAGCTTAGTGCTAATCTTTCAATTCGAGAAGTAGATGAGAAAGCCCATCACCGAGTGGAGGTGCATGGTTCCAATCCTTGCTTTTTACATGATAGGTCAAATCCATGGATTAGATTTGAGGATAAGACAAGCTTGCAGGAACATAAGAAGGAAATTCATTACGCGGAAAAAATTAGTAGAGGTCTGTGAGAAAATGATTTTACATTTAGCAAGGGTAAATGGCAAGAGAGAGAGGTACCCTTGTGAAAGATGTGGGAAAAGTTTTGAGGAAGTGGGGCGTTTGAAGGATCGCCTGAGGGAAGTTCATGGAAAGGGGAAGCATAAGTGTGCAACTTTTGGTAAAATTTATCAAAAGCCATGTCATTTGGAACAACATGAGTTGGATAAGCATGGTGAGAACAGGTGACCGAATGATTCTTGTCATTTGTGTGGATCGAGCTATTTTACGGAGAAAGGGGTAACGTATCATAATTGGTCGGTGCATAAGGAAGGATGTGTATTCAAAATACCTGAAAAATAAATGCCATTTCCCCACAGACCTCATTTTTCGCGTAATGAATTTCCTACTTATGTTCCTGCAAACTTGTCTAATCTGTGGATTTGACCTATCATGTACAAAGCAAGGATTGGAACCATGCACCTCCACTCGGTAATGGGCTTTCTCATCTACTTCTCGAATTGTAATATACGCACTACGCTAAATAATTATGAGTTAAAAGATCATTATAAGTTGTAAGACATTGTGGCATTATCCTCACATGAGAACGCATGTCCACATCTCACATGAGAACCAGAAGGAAATCAATAGGTTTGCTATCATGATTGGGTGGGTTGAGGAGATTCAAGAATCTCACCGGACCAAGCACCTGCGAAGAGGTTTGGGGCTGCATGAACGCAAATATTTAAAATCCATTCTTTTCCGAGGGAAACTTTTTGGTTGACAACAGCAATTGCCGTGTTCCAAAAGTAAGACTTTGTAATGAGGAGATGCGGTCGATAGTAAATAGGGAGGTGATTCCAAGATGTGATAAAACTTGTGACTCTACGATCTGTAAAGCCGTTGTAATTAACTTAACAATGATAACCAAACCAGCACCAAAAGTATACAAAAAAAAACTTCTCATAAAAAAATTATAACACTTGATAGCTGAAAGCGAAGGCTACTTTTTACCTTGTAAGAAATGGTGTTTGTACGTACATATGTACAAAATTAACTGAATTATAGAGTAAAATATTTTACGATATACACTTCTATAGTATACACGTTATACTTTACACGTTGTCATCTCATCTCTTTCTTCCAATTCAGCTTTGTTTAGAACAAAACTGATTTAGGAGGAAGAGATGAGATGACAAAGTGTAAAGTGTACACTATACACTATAGAAGTGTATATCGTACAATATTTTACTCTATAATTCAGTTAATTTTGTACATATGTACGTACAAACACCATTTCTTACAAAGAAAAAAGCAAAACACCTTTAATTGGCGTCGCTTCGCGACGCCAATAAAGGTGTTTTGCTTTTTTCTCCCCCAGGGTGTACGTTTTCCCCTCCCCACGAAAACGTGTCTGTACAGGTTGTACACCATGTTTGGCGTAGTATGCATTGCCCACTCCTAACATAGTTACGCCTTTGTCTTTCTATTTCGATTCAAGATTCTTGAAGTTCTTGTGCAAAAAATATACTTATTTGTCTGCCAGAAGCTAAAATAGAGAACGGAATATTTTTTCTGTATTTTTCCACTTGTGATTTGCAATGATGATGTTTTTTGTTTTGTTTGGAAGGTTCCAAAAGAAAACTGCATTCTTGGAAGCATCAATACTCAATACCAATCGCATTTTTCATTTTGTTGTGTAGTTCATTTTTTCAGTGCAATGTCATATAGTTCCCTTGTACTTGATACTGCACGTCCACAAAAACAACTACAACCATTCATCTTCATCATCTTTCACATTTAACGTAAAGTTAGGTACGTGACTTAATTACACTTCCATCATTTTGAACTTGACTGACTCATCATCACAAATCCATCTTTACATTGGCTGAGTGTGATGAAATTTGAAATGTCTGGTCTGACTGAAGTCATTCATTTGACATTATTTGCGTAGCGTACCTCTCACTTCACCTTTCATATTTTCATATCATACATCAAACCAAACTGACTCAAGGCAGATGAATGATGAATGCTGCCAGAAATTAAAATCTTAAAAATAAATTTAAAGACGAGTGCTTGTCTTTGTCTTACAATGACAGCTGAAGCGCATCTAAAGTTGTTAAGAAATATGCAGTTTTCTTAGATATATGTGTATTGGCTTTTGGGAAAATTACAAAAAAACTGAAGTGAAATTTCCAGTGTGTATTTATGTAGTGGTCTCGGTTTAAAAAAATCATTTGTAGGTCTATGCATGCAGCAGCAAAGTATGTTTGTAGCTGATAATATGATTAAGGCGATAATGAGGTGAGGAGATGAGCGTATGGAATTATATGCTTGTATTTTGGGATGATTTGGCGATATAGAGAAAGATAGGGGAATTGGCATGAATGAGGAAGTGCTATTATTATTATGCAACAAGTTCACCAGATCGGCTTTTTTCTACTATGTAATTCCACTGATGACCGTGTTACATGTTATGGTTATGGTGGTGTACTCAATTTGCCATCTCTGCAAATTTACCGAGTCGATCTTATAGTATTTTATGGCGTGATGTGATAGTCAAGTGGAATATACCTATTAACGGAGTGTGTATAGTGCGTAAATGTTAAGCTATTATATTTCATGGGAAATGGGAAGCGTTTAGCTTTAATAATAGTAGGGGAAAAGGGTAATAGATTTTTTTCATTGCAGAACGTGAGCTAGAGGAAGAAACACGGTTTGGCGATTGGCAGCTCTCTTTTTTCGCGTGTACAAAAATTTATAAAAAAGAGTTCATATGGAAAAAAGTTTGAGATCGGCCGATCTCTTTTGAGTTTAGTTCGTTTTGCATCATGGTTTTGAACGGTGGTAGTAATAACGGCAGCGGATCTTCTTCCCTTGGATCCGCCGCCTCATTTGGCTTGGATGCTAATAAGTATATTTAGTCGTATTAAAATGGCATAGTAAAAAAATATCAACAATTAAAAAAATAACTAAAGTGTTTATCTTTCTTGTTTTATTTTTTCAGTGGCAAGTCCCAATCTCAAAGTTCTTCCTCCTTTTCTAGGATCGAGGGTACTCCTCATCCTTCAGCTTGCCCCAGTAGTCTTCAACATTTGTCTAGTTCCTCAGCAGCACGAACCATGATTGAAGAGGACGAAAGGATGGACATTGTCGATGACGACCCCAGTTCAGAGACCCTTGACGTGGCTGCTGCAACTGCGGGTGATGATTCCATGACTGGATCAGGTTTTAAAGGGAAAAGGTTTCAAAAGGAAAGCCTCTTTCTCAAAGTGCTGCCATACTATGAGAGTCTTCAGATTGAAACAGATGAAATTCTGGAGAAGACTATTAAAAATTTGGCCAAGGCGGTCTTATGTCAAGATTTCCAAGTTGGAGGGGTACTCTACACAAAGGCATTATGGACGTATATTTACTTGTATGGGCGGAAATTTACAAAGGAACAGCATATCAGGCTTATAAATTTGTACCTGGAGTTCCTAACAATGAAGACTTGTCCGTTAAATGTTATTGCCAATGTAGCAGATATGCTCAACAGTCTTTTAAAGTGAGTGTAGTTTAAATGCTTTAAGTATACATGACTGAAAATTAGCAAGCTATTAACGGACTAATTATATTAATTTTTAGAAAGCCAGAGCTGTTAACCAGAGATGATATCACAATTGCGTGGAGGCCGTTGTACGAAACCTTGGATAGATGTGTTTATCATCGCAAATACACCCTTTCTTTCAAAGCGTCAGCGTAAGTTTTAATGTGAATTCGCAATTGGATTTTTTTTTAAATGTTCAACTGTTGCTTTAACTTCGTGTTTTGTTTGAATACAGGAAAATCGAAAATGTGTTAAAGGAAACTATACGATTGTGCAACGTATTTTTCGAGAAAGGAACTCATGTTGAAGTGATCGAAGAATTTCGGCCCATGTTGTGCCCCACGTCCCCCAAAATGGTATTTGCTCTTGAAATGTTCAAACATTTCATTCCCTTCCTGGATTCAGACGCAGAGGAAGACATAAACAAGCTATTAGAGCATTTGTTAGAGTATTGCATGGTGTGGAATAATCATCCATCGTGGGAATGGGTAAATAATTTATAACACTTTGATATGATATGAATGAGTTTGGTTCAAGTGTTGAAGGTTATACAACAATGTATTTTGTGTGGTTTACAGACAATTATGGGTGTATTTGCAACAGCTGCCTGGAACATGCCGGGGAGTTTGGACTGGACACCTCATTTGCCTGTGATTTATACACGCTTAATGAAAAATTTGGAGCTGCCTGTCCATTTCAAAGGTGCCACTGGCAAGTATGGCTCATCTCACGGTAATGCCAAGTCCTTTGACACATGCTCCGCTGCCAGGCTGATCATTTCTACTTTGGTAAGTTTACATATTTTTATTTCTAATTTTCAATAATATTAAAATTAACTGTTTAAAAAATGTTATTTATTCGATGTTAACGCAGGGGAACAATCGTGACGCGATAAAATACCTGAAGAACTTTTTAAAGTCACTTGAAACTTACTACAATCCATCCAATCATGGGAAGTGGTCAATCCCGTTGGGAGCTTTGCTGAATGATTTGGTCAACGCTTTTTGTCTCCGCGTGAAAAAGGAAAGATTCCAAGATAACTCCAAACGATGGTGGTATCGTTGTCCCGACGAGAGAAAATTGACAGATGAAGATATCGACGCATTTGTCAAAATGACAAGCTACATTGTTTTGGACTTTTACTTGGACGTCAATATTTGCGGGCTAGTAATGAAAAACTTGGCAGCTATACGACCTCAAATAATTATTCCAGCTGTGATGGAAAAGTACTCTGGAATTGTAGAAACTGTCACCGAACCAACAAAGTATATGATCGCATTACGTTGGGCAACCCTCGTCCTTCTTCCAATGATCAGCAGTCGCAAAGAAGATGAAGGTTTTGATGGCCGTCATTTGGTCCTCCCATTTGCCATGTCGTTGTTACCTGCCATTGACCCCAATGACATGTACAAAACCTTAAGTGCGCTGGGGTGCTTACATGGCTTATTCATGTACCTGCCTTTTGTCGACTGTTCCGCTGTAGCAAGTGATGTGGAAGATGAAGAAGAAAGTGAGCTCTGTTTGTCCACAGCTTGTATGGAGGACTTTGTTCTCCAAATTGTGGACCGAGTTTTATCGCTCATTGAAAATAGGACTCTAGAAAATACTAGAATGGCAGATAATCGCACTTTACAAAATGTATTAAGTAATGAAGACCAATCCTTGGATAAGTTCTTGTGGTCTGTGTTTCTCAGAATTGCTAATCAATCTTCGACAGTTATTTGTGAAGTTGTTGCCACCAAACTTGCAAGATTCGCGATGACGAGTACTTTGGAAACTGAGGTCTCCGGAAGATTGTTCGCGGGGATTGTACAGTCGTTTGCGGTGGCCAGACCGGATATCATTCTTCCCAAACTTTTGCCCCAACTTTGTTCATCAATTGAGCATCTTGTGACTGATGAAATTTTGGATGATGAGGAATTGGACAAGGCACTATTGTTCCATCTTCTTATGCTATCTAGTGTAAGTTGCATTATGACTCATGAATGAATAGTTATAGTTAAAGGAATTGTTTGGATAATTTGTAATTTTGATTACTGTAAAATCTTTCTTTCTTGTAGATAATTGAAACAAGTGGGACTGAGCTCTTAAAATATCGCACCCAAATTGAGTCAATGCTAGCGTCAGCTCTACGTCTAAACGGCAAGAAGGCATATGGTTTTGCTTCGAAAATCATAACAAGATGTCTGCAAAGCCTTGTCTTTATTTATCCACTTGAAAGCCGAATATCAGAAGCCAATTACGACGATCCTAAATACGTGGCCGTTAGGGATTGGGGAAAGGCAGTGGATCCCAAGACAGTCAAACCAAAGTGGCACGTGCCTTCTCAAGAGGAACTTGAATGGGCTAAGCACTTGTTTTTGAAAATATTTACTGAATATTCTTCAAAATTCGATGTTATTAAGGATGCCACCGAAGAAAATGAAGTATTTAACAAGCGGCTATTGAAGTACATGCAAATTCTTTTGTCAGCGTATGATGGAATTAATACTTTAATCAACTTTTGGGATGAAACACCAGTGCAGTGGTAAGATTTCATATTAAATTTGATTGTCTAATTTATTAATTCTTGTGAAAAACAAATGAGATATTTATATTTATTGTCCTCTTGTTATTATTATTTTAGCACTGACACGGTTGTAGATCTCACGCCCGACCAGATCAACTTTGGCATACCGCCAATCGAAATAACAGCTCCAGGCACAAATGAGAACATTACTCTCAAGTATTACAAGCTATACTGCAGTTTTCAGTCGTACTTAGAAAAATACAAGTCAGATGACACAGACGCTTTCATTGCCCTAATGAAGGGCCTTGATTCCCTCATCCTACCCAATGTCGAGACGGACAAACGAAGTATCCCCTTTTCTAGTTCTGGTTCCAATTCTAGTCTTTTCAATAACTTGAATCCAAAAAAGAAGTGGACGCGTGCAGCACTTATTTACAGAGCGTATGACGTTCATATTAAACGTGTTAGATCTGCAACTTGTACTACCTGGACTGTCAGCCATGTAGAAGTTCTTCGAAGCCTGTATAAATTGTGTATTAATAATTATGCTAAAGTGCGTCTCAACGCTCAAACGAGATTCTTCAGAATTGTGGACAGCTTTGGAGGCTTGATATCCAGATGTATCAAGGATTTCTTTATTGAAAAATTGCAAGAAGGAGTGCCTCACGATGAATATAAGGTAAGTCGATAGTAGTTTTATTCACTTTAATTAACTTTTACGGTGAAAATACAATTTACATAACTCAATGTTTTTTTTGTTCTGTTTAGGGGACCTTGTACTCAATCATTGGCAGAGGAATATCACCTTTGATTCAAAATCGTTGGGAGGATATCTATGATCTCTGGATAGCGATTATTAAAAGTCCATTCTCCGAGAAGAACTCAATCATCCAGACAATGGAGCGAATAAAGCGTTTGATAACACAGAGCTTTATTTATTATCCGTTGCAACAAGCTGTTCCTGTAAGTAAACTTTAAAATAAATACGCATTTAATATTCGTAGTTTTTTCTTAAAGATTGAAATGTGAAATATTTAATTATTGAATTTTAGGAAGAGTCAAAACTTTATGACTGCGCCAGAGCACTCGTCTCTACTGACGAATTAGTATTAATGGGAAATTTAACCCCGATTGACACTTCCGCAAACCGAGAGCATTATGCCAACTTGATGAAGGAATTGATTGAAGTTGGATCAAATGGAAATTCGTAAGTGGTTTACAATAAACATTCCTTGTGTTCATCTAATAAAACTGTGATAAAAAAAAGTGTCACATCATCCCTACAAATCTTTTATAATCATGTTTGGTGTTATTTATAGACACTGGCGAAAGCAGCTTATGGCCGCAGACATGCTAAGTGTGTTGGTATTGGAGGATGAAAACATTAATGTCACATATGACTTGGCCAAGTTTTACTTTAATTCCCTTGTTTCCGACCACATTGAATTGCGAAGGGTAAGATTCTATAATATTTGAAATTTTTATCTTCTTTATGACTTTATGTATATATGTGTAATATGAATGTCTTTTTTTAAACAGTCCGCAATGATGACCATCTCTTGGCTGCTGGTGTGGTTTAAGCGTGAATATCCAGTTGTAACAATAAATACGAAAAAGGATATAGAGCTCGCAGATGGGGAATCTTTACACTCCATTCTTCAGTACACCTCTAATCCTTCAGACTCAAGTAATGATAACCAAAGAAAGTACAAAGTTACTTCGTTTACAAATGGTTTCACCCCAGAGCTGTACGTGCACAAGATGCACCACGGTTTCGAAGCCCTCCCTGAAAAGCTATCCGTCAAGCGTCCCGTATCCAACTACTTGGACATGTCGGATCAAACCGAATCCAGAAAAGTTGTGCTCGAAATGACGCACCAATTTTTCACGAATGAAGACTACGTGAAAAAGTTGATAGAGTTCTGGAGTTTAGAGGAGAAGGGCAAAGTGAAGGCGAACAAGAGATCCCACATCATCAAAACCATTGCCAGGAATAATGGACCTGAAGTGTTGAAATTGGTGTTGAGCTGGGCTCAACAATTTGGCGTGGATAAGGATCAGTGGAAGCAAAAGTGTGCGGCTGATATTTTATGCGGAATCGTGTACGGAATGAAGTTGTGGGATGATAAGATGGTGGACGCTTTTTGGAAGGATTTGAAACCCATTTTCACTGATTGCTTGAATAGTGTCACTCAAGAGACTATTAATTTTTGGAGCAATGCCATGTGTTCGCCTACGGTACGTGCATGATTATAATTTTCCTAGTAGTAAGCTCCCTTATCACTATAAATGTGCTCACCTAATTGCTAATACACAGTAGTATTGCTGGTAGTCTAATTGCAATTGCCACAAAATTGAAACTCGTGTAGATTCTCGGTGGTAAAATCTATTTTTAACCCTTTCAATTAAGTTAACATTTTCTTTGGGATTGAATGAGGAGAGAATAGCTGAATGCGTACTTGAATAAATATTACTTAAAAGGTTCCCTTCACGTCGGGTTTGCGATGTAATCCAGGAAGTATTGGAGAGCTATTGCAAACTTTATCTGAGGGTGGTGATGATGGTGCTCTACGACAAAAGACACGCAATTTGGTAAACATTTGAACAAAACAGTCAAAATGAATCTTGTTTTTATTTTCCTGTTGCTAGTTTTATAATTGCAGACTAATCGAAGAATTGCGTATGATTTTGAAATTTAACACATTAATCCAATTTTATATTGGAGTTGCCTTGTAATATAGCAGTTTTTTGTTCAGATGTAAACGAAAACATTTTATTTACTAGTCTGTAAGATACCTGCTTATTGATTAAGTCGACCTTCAGTTAATCAACTTAGTTGGATTGAACTATATACCTTGCCCCTGTATCAAACAGAAATAAGCTGATTTAAACTATTCCCGTTTCGTAAAAATTAAATGTTATTTTTAATTTGTTTTTTTTATTTGTTAAAACTTATTATAGTTTGTTTGCGTAGTAAGAGTATCAATCAATGAACTATTTAAAGACAATATATTCTTGTTCCTTTCGATTTCTAGAACAATCGGGATCCCAACAAGTTGCGATTTTTTATCGAATTTATTAGGGAACGTTTCATCCAAAGTTTGGACACGGCTCAGACTACATCTGTGGATGCTTACAAGTAAGGAATTTAGAGTTTGAGTGCAATATATTTATTCCCTGTGCATATTTCATTTAATTTTTATATTTTGAACAGAGAAATGACGTTTTTTGACCAAGCAATGTGGCGTCTGCAATGGAGAGGTGGTGAAATATACAACGACACCTTAGCTCTTGTGAAAAAACATTTTTTCGAAACGCCTAATCCTTACATGAATGTCAGATCACGCTTGGGGCGGTGAGGATACAATACAAATTTTTGATTTTACTTTATAAAATCCTTGAGAATACGAATGAAAATTTGATGGCGGATGTATGATGTACTTTAAATTTGCAGGGTTCTCATTTCATGTTTTGAATGGGACGTAGAATCTCCTGTAAAATTTGACTGCGATGTGGGTCCCAAGTATGAGCCCTTCGTAGAGTACTTATTTGGGCATCTAACAAATTTAGAACATGAAGCAGCGAAGTATCAGGCTGATGTAAAGGACTGTGAAGTAAATGATGAAATTAGAAAGTTACTTTTAAAGTTCAAGTCAGGTAAACTGCAAATTATTTATTTTTATTTGATTTTCACTGATTAAAATAAAATGCAAACTTATATTATTGTTATATTTGATCTGTTACGAAGTTTTGGAGTGGGTGTTGTCTGCATGTCTGGAAATTGACGCATCGGTTTCGCCCTCTCTGTTTACTTTCATCCCCCTACTATGCCATTTTGAAAGTTACGACCCTGATCCAGAAGTTGCGCAGCTGTCAGCCCATACGTTAGACGGTCTCGCGAGTACACTTATCAATCCTAAGCACTTGGATGGCTTATTGAATATCTTGAAAACGGTAAGTGGAACTGATTGAAACGCTTATAACAGGATTATGATCTTGAAGTTTGGACTTGAGAGTTTAATTGGAAAACCTTTTATAATAGTCCGCAGAGTTGCCATCTTGGAGAGCCCGTTTGTGTGTATTAGAATTCTTTAAAGTATTCGCGTTAAATAACATCAGTGTCTTCGCCAGTAGCGAAAGGTGGGCAGAAGAAGTGGTTAATTTAGTAATGAAGCTTCTTTCGGATCGAAATTTGGAAGTGAGAGAAACAGCGTCCCGAATTCTGTGTGGATTTCTACATTGTCTGCTGGTCAAAAATCCGATGGACCTTTTGGTAAGCAAATTAATGAAAAAAAAGCTTTTGACGAAATTATTTTAGAGAAAGTTAACATTTTGTGTTTTTTGTACTTCACCAGTCAACGTTCAAAAAGTCTGCCGCTACCTTTGCCAAGAACAGACGGCGGAAGGCGGGTCTACGCCCAGAAGAAATAGACACCGCCCATTCAGCAATTTTAGGATTATGTGCTTTTGTAGATACTCATCCATACCACGTTCCCAAGTATCTTCCGGATGTTCTGGTCATACTAACCACGCATTTGAATGATCCGCAACCTATTCCTGTTAGTATATTTTTTAAATACTATACTTTAGCCATGGCTTTATGATGATTTAAGATTAAAATATTCTTCTTCATTTTTACAGGGAACTATTCGCAAATGTCTGTCAAATTTCCGGAGAACCCACCACGATAACTGGGCTGTTCACAAAACTGTGTTTAGTGAGGATCAGTTGTGTATACTTACAGATATATTCGTCTCACCTTGTTATTACGCGTAGTTAATAAAGTTTAATATTGAATATTATAAGTTACAAATTGTACTGGTACTTTATTACTTTGTAGCTGGACTTAATGAATGATTTATCATTTTAATGTGAGAATCTACAGAATAGGTTATAGATTAACCCTTCGATTTTTTCATGTCAGTTGGAAATAAAGTTGTACTTCTATTTTTCCTTTGTATTCGTTCCATGCATCCGGAATGAAGTAAAATTAATTAAGAGTGATGTGATGTCTGTGTGACTGCATTGTAATGTTATCTTTCATATTGTAAATATAAATTGATTTTTCTCATGTACCAAATGGCTGTACAGAATTTTAAGTTACTTAACCAATCAACTATCCCTTTGACGTAATAGTGACTTTAATTTAATCAAATGAAATGTAATATTTTGAAGGAATTGCAAAGATTATTACGAAAAATAAAAATATAAAATTGTAAACCTAGCAGTTGCAGCAGTAGCAGTACTTTATTCTTTTCGATCAATAAATTACAAATAAATAAATAACAAAGCATTAAATCAACTCAATAAATAAAATAAATTAAACTGGACATAATTGATTTACAAAATAAGATTATTTATGTTCCCCTTCTTCCAAAAGATCGAGATCAACTCTTGCTCTCGATGGTGGCGCCACACCCTCCGTCACAGTTACATCTAAAGGTTTCTTCGCTTGATCAATCTTGCTAGTTTGCTCCTTCATAATTGGTACAACAGCCGGTGCTGGAGGTGCTACAGGAATGAAAGGATGATTGACGACATTTTGCCTTTGCTTATTTATTCCTTTAGCTTTATTCTTGTTCCTGGCGCAGTTTGGAGAGGTCTTAACCCCATTTCCGGCAACAGGCCTGGACCTTGTTCCAGTATTCTTCCAGTAGCTATTTCCTAATCCTTGACCATAGCCTTGCAACATTCCCAAATTGTTCTGGAACTGCGGAGTTCCCCAAAGAGGATTAGGTCCTTGGAAGGATTGGCTCACAGGATAATCCGGTCGTTTATCGTGAAAGGTTGGCTGCATGTTATGAGGAGTTTGGTGGGGCTTTCCTCCTACTGGAGCGCCAGGTGGCATGTATGGGTTACTTCCCCAGTTGGGCTTACCATAAGAGGCTTGGTCATGACTGGGAAGGGATGTCTGAGCTGGTTGCGCAGGCTTTGCAGCAGTTACACCAGGATTTGCTGCTGGGGCTGGGGCTGCTGAAGAACCCCAATCGCTTTCATGGGGAGATGAATCATGAGCCAATCCGATTTCAGCGGTTTCGTCTGGGACCCACCCTGGAGTTTCTGATGCAGGAGGAACTAGGACTGCAGGAGGAGTATCTGGGGTATCATCAGTTGGAGGTACGTCAATAACGATTTCTTCGCCGCCCCAGCCGCTCCCTTCTTCGGAAGGCCAACCGCCACCGGCAGCATTTGGAGGAAGTGGAGCGCAAGCACCATTAGTGCCAGGAGATCCGGGTGATCCTGGTAAACCGTTGAGTCCATTTTCACCGTTATTACCACTTGGGGCTGGAATACCTTGTTCACCTTGCTCTCCTTGAAGACCTGCGATTCCTTGATTTCCGGGAATTCCAGGAAGACCTAATCAGAAAACATGAAACATTTTAGCTATGCGTGTACATTATGCAGGATAACATAATAGCTATAAAATTGTGTGGCGAATTTACCAGGTGGTCCTTGTTCTCCGTTACGTCCATTCGTTCCATTTTTACCATCTCTGCCAGGCTTTCCATTTTGTCCGGGAGCACCAGGTGCTCCAGGTTGCCCGGCCCTTCCATCACGTCCAGGAATTCCAGGAGGACCTTCGAGACCTGGAGCGCCAGGGAGTCCTGGGGGACCGGGAGGTCCTTTGAGTCCCTTGGCTCCTGGTGGACCCGGAGGTCCTTGATCGCCAGGGGGTCCTCTGTATGGTGCATCAGTCTAAAAATAAAAAATATGAACGTCAAATATAAATTAAATACATACCAATAAAATACTTTTAATGAGCAATTATGTCTCAGCTTACCCCATTTCTTCCATCTCTTCCAGGAAGTCCGTTTGGCCCTGGAGGTCCTTCCGGTCCAGGTCTTCCAGTAAGACCAGGTGGTCCAGGTGGACAATTGCACAGCGTATTTTCAAAAGATAGTCCCATAATACGTTGAATGCACTCTGCTGGCCACCATCCGTATGGCACTTCCATTTCCAAGAGATCTGAGGCAGCTTCCGGATGTCTGGTGAAGAGAGAGTGTTGGGTAGATCTGAATCTGGCTTGTGGAAGCTCTTCTCCCATTTCAGGAGCACGCCGACCAAACTCATCCTCAAGGTACAATTCTGTGATGTCATCAAATCCAGCTTTCTTTTCTACTTCGCAACCCACCGTCACTCCATTCCCCAATTTCATTTTGATTTCGTATTTATTGCTTGTTAAATCTAAGATTAAAAATACATATGCATATTACACAAACTGTTATTCTAATAAAATACCATATTAAATTTATGTGTTTCAAATTATATTTAACTCACCTTGGCTTGCTTCAGCTAGCTCTTCCGCTTCCAATGACTCAATTGTGTCAACATCTTCGTCGTTTCTGGAAAGGGAAGCAGCCACCGGCTGCTTCCCCGATAAAGTGAAATGATCCTCTTGGTCATGGTAAAAGTTGAAAGCACCACAGAGGTGGATTGACAAGGTGGTAATCGCAAAGATTACCAAGTAATTTTTTAGCACCATCTGGAATTTCCAGTAAACAAGTTAATTTTTATTCAAAATAATTCCAATAAAATGTAAGCCAGACTTGAACTGGACTTAAATCACTTTTAAAACTAAAACTTGACTCGACTATCAATAACTATTTATTTTTCTTGTAATGTGAGCCAAATTATGAGTACACTTGAGTAAGGGAAGACATAAAAATATTACCATCTTGACTGGATGACATCAAACTTGAAACTGATGGCGATCACTGAGCAGGAAGTCTACAACCATCAGGATTAATTTAGAATGAAGCAGCAGAGGAAATCAACACGCAAACTTAATAGACTATCTTTAGAGAATCGATCAAGGTAGCACTGCACAAGAAAAAGGAAGGAACAAAGTTAACGGGTTAGCATGCAATACAGTTTGTATCATAAAGGGTTACAGCAAAATAGCATGTCGTCAGGTAGGGAAGTGTACCTTTTCCCATATGCCCTTCTTGTTCTTCTTGTGCATGTGAAATGTGATCAAAAATTGTGATTGAAAAAAGGAGATTACGATTAAGGTACACGTGTATGCATAGATCATACCTGGACTAAATATTTTTGGAATCTTCACTGATCATACTCATACTTCATCTGACTTGTGATCATAGCTGTATCATTATGGATTTAGGTCAGTACTTCTGAATCTGAATAGGTAATCCCTCAACCTGGTTTTAAGATGAACAATGACGAAGACGAAAGAAAAGGGTACTTGAGAGGAAAGGGACTAAAAATAGTTTTTAATTGGGACTGGGATCGGACAGTAAGGCTGAAATATTTCATATCATCTGGTACAAGTGATGATGGGACACTCGCTGGAGGCATGCTCTGATAAATTCTAGTTCACCTGAAATACTATGATGATAAGTATAAGTATAACAGTAAGGTCAGGTATGTATTGAAATCATATTATTAGCTAACGGGAACAGAACAATAAATGAGAATTGAGAATGAAAGGTATTTTATGTTTGTCACATCTGAAAATCTGAACTAGATTGGATGAAAATTAAACTTTTTCTTACACAAGATTACATGTTAGAAAGTTTAATTTCAATTTAGGTACTTTATTTTTGACCGATAAAAAAAATTATCACATTCCAGCGAAAGTATGTTAAAACTTTTCAAGTTATCTCACATTTCCCCCAAAATATTGGATGGATTGCTTCCTGCTTCTTCGCATGTTGCATTTTTATGACGAAGATCCAGTTCCGGTTACTTCTTCTTCTTCAAATGGATTTTCCGATGTTTCAAAATAAAACTGACCTCTGGCACTACATTAAAAAAATAAACAGTTAAATTGATCTATGTATGTATAATTACCGAACATTTTGCTGAAAATTTGTACAAACCTTGAAGGACACGGCTCCCCAGCCAAAACTGTCACAGAACAATTTCCAGGGCATATGCTTCCAGCAATGTAGTCAATAAAAAGTGGGTCACACTCACAAGCTGTAAAATTTCGGGTAATGGAAGCAGCATAAATTTTCGAGATAAATGAATGGCTACAGCTTCCTACGAAAAAAAGCAAACACAAATTTTAATTAAATCATCCATTTTTTTTACTTTTAAAAATTCATTATTAAAAAACTCACCAAATTCAGCTTCAAAAAATACTGGTTGCGCAAAGTCTACACAGCCAGGTTGATGATGTCCACCGTTTGCTAGAAAAATGGAATAAATACAGTTTTCCAATTAATACAGGTTTGCATTTCAACTTTCGTAAAACAGATTTAAATTAATTTTCTAACTCACGGAAGAAATCCGCATCCCCTTCTTTGTAAATCACATTTCCCAACGTGCCCGCCGCAGTATGATAAATATCCACAAAATCAGCATCCTTATCACTTAACCTCCTTTGTATTTTAATTCCTTGGAATAAGGGTCCTGCTGGATCCAACCCTGATATACGGGCTAACTTAGTTCCAGCATTAGCAGAATTGTTTGCAATGACGTGCCCCACACCTCCAGAAACATGAGCCCCCAAGGAATGACCCACAAGATGAATACTGTCCAGGGACGCATACTTGTTATCCACAAGAAACTGGATAAAGTCTGCAATTCTTTGATAAGCTATGGGAATGTTTCGTGACACAATAATCGGATAAGAGAGTCGGGCAAGAGGTTCCGATTTTTGTTCCGGTGCGCTTAGTTTACCCCAGTCGACGACAATGATATTATACGGTAGTTGAGCATCAAGATAACCTTTCTTAATTACAGTGGGCATTCCGGATGTACTATTACTCCAAAACCCGTGAATTATGAAAACAGTGTTTTGATCAGATTTGAAGCCGGATTGGTCCACGCTTTCGGTGTCATTTAGAAATAGTTCTTCGAATTCGCTTTCATTGCTAGAAAAAATAATTATTTCCGTTTTACTGCATTAATTATTTAAAAAATTGAATAACCTTTAATTAAAATTCTCTGTCTTTCTAATTTCTTACCTAGGATTTCGGAAGAGCAAAAAAAGAATGTCATCCGCGTTGTCTGAAAGATTAAACAGAAGTTTTTTCGTTTCAAGGTCTTCAGAATCATAGTCCCCCAACGTGTCGCTGTCTTCCTCACTGTATTCGAAATCAGAGTTGTTGTAATCTTCGGACGACGTTGATGACGAGGAACTCTCTTCTTCGTCAGACGCAGCAATAATGCTGCAATTAATTAAAACAATTAAAAGTAGAAATTTTAGCACCATTTTTCCACATTTAGGTTGTATCGAATTGAAAGTGTGGCAAATTTTTATGGGACGTTTCATTTCGCTATATAATTTAGTGTTTCAACCAATTAGTTTGAGGCTTTAAACAAGAATGAATGCGGATGTATTACCCAACGCCATCTTAAATAGTTTGAACGTGCGTAAAACGATGTTTGCAAATTTCATGATAAAAAATTGGTGAAAATGTGCGCAAGTTAAACACATGAGACATGACATGGGACCTTTTTAATAGCAGATCAATGTCAATGTTATTTTTCTTCCCAATTTTAAGCAGAATTTATTACGGAAATTTTTTCAAAAGTTCAATATTTGATGATGAAACATATTTAACCAATTTAACCGCACCATCGCATTTACTAGAAATTGGTACCATAATTCATTCAATTATTTTGCAATTGATAACGTTTAAAAATCAACGAAAACAAACAATGTTTGTTTGTCATTAATCATCCTCATCCATCAGCTCAATGAATGAAATAGAATTCCAATGAATATTCTGATCATTGTGCAACCTGTCATTCTAGATTAAACAGCGTCAAGAAATTGTTTTGCATTGGCACGTTTTTTAATTTATACCCGGTAACGAGTTGTAGGTATAACCGTTAGAAAACGTATTAAATCATACACTAATAAGAGTGATAACAAGCAAATTATGTTTCAAACGCGTGGGTGTGCGTGTAGACGTGGAACTTGCTCGGTGGAAAGCATAAAACAGGTTCCAATTCCCAAATCTCAAATAAATGAATGATAAGTCACGAGTTGCAAATATAGCAATCTACAGGTAAACCGTACCATATGTACATATTGAATTAAATGACACAAGATTGACTGGAGTACACACCAAGGTCAACACTAAACACCTTGAAGGTCAAATTGTAAAGAAAACAAAACTGAAAACAGGAATTCCAAGTTGGATTAACGGAAAAAGTAAAATATGAATGTAAATAGATATTTAGCTTAGATCATAATATAATATATTATCATGATTTGGTGTTTTTCCATGATTCAGTTTTCTATTTTCGTGCATCTTCGCAAACAAATTCATACAAACATTCAACTTCCTTCCGGTTTAGTTTAATTGGTCTGCAGTACATTTAGAGATAAACTGGCAGCAACATTTAAATATTTATGTTTACTTAATTTCTGTCTCTTTCAGGTTTTGGGATAAAATGGCTAAATACTAACTTATGCTGGCAATTCCTGCACTCAATTGCAATTCATAATATGCAAATTACAATGAAAATGATTAATTTTTAAATATATTAATTGAGTTTTTGGCTATTGTGCGGCGCCGGTGCCATTCTTCGAAAATGCGTCTCTCGCCCTCTCTTCCAAATTGGAAATTCCACTCCAATTAGTCGTTTTCTGTTGATGTTCCAAGCCCGCAAAATAAAAGCTGACGAATAATATGTTAGATGTTTTGGGTTGCTCTGCTGAGAGGTTGATGATAATAACGTGATTGGTTGCATTTACCCGCGTATTTTGAATATGACGTCATCGTATGCAAGATAATTATTTATGCAAAGTTAGCTTAATTAACGTTGTGGTCTTTGTGCCACCCAGAACGCGATCGACACCACAACGTTTGCATGTTTGTTCAGATTATGCCTCTCGGTAATTGGACGCAAGTTAGTTCGTGTTCTCATGCAAATCCGAAGATCAAAAAGGACGTGGCGTTTTTGCATTTTTAGCATATTATGCGTTGAATCGAATCAGTTGAGTGCGTTCCTAAGAAAGTTACACAAGTTACGTTTATGGTTCTTTTCTGTCATCGATCATCAATCGGATTTGATCACGCGACGTGACAAGTTGGTAAAGTGTGTAGTCGAAGTTGGTTCTGCCATAACTGAAGTCAGTCTTCGTAATTGATCTACCGAATCGATTTGTAGTTGATCCTATCCCTATTAACTCATAATTAAGTGTGAATTTGCTGTGAACTTTAGTAGGAATTTGCGTGAAGTTAACCTTTTAGACAAGTGAATTGTTCTTAAAGTTAAACTAATTTTCTGAGAAAATTTTCTGCCCTTTCTCTTGAGGTGTACCATACGATTCCGAAGAAACAGTGTATTGAGTTTTGAAAGTAAGTTTTCTTTTTAATTCATTTTTAATTTTGAAGTTAGATTGTAAGTTTCAGCTTTTAATTACGTAATTTTATTTGTCTTACAAGCTATTTGTGCATTTTTAATTTACAGTACACAGTATGGTGGGCCGTAGTAAACCAGGTTACGATTCCGACAAAGGAGGAGAAATGGAGGAGAACACACCCCAGGGTAAGGGCACACGTCGCAGTCAACGTAAAAGCTCCAAAGTCGAACGACTTCAAATTACACATTCCCCAACTCCATCAGCCCAATCACTCATGTCAAGAAAATTACAAAACGTTGTAGCGCCAGCCCAATCAACTGGAACATCCACCCCTTCCACTACAACCAAACCGTCAACGTCAACCCCGCAACAGCCTGCCTACAATGGTAGTTATCAAAATTTCCTGGCACAAGATCGTTTCGGCGCCGGTGGTCACGGACACGGAGCAGTTCAACCAACACTTGGTCATGGCATAGGAACGGCCGTTGGAGGGCTCCCAGTACCAACTGGTCTCAGTTCATTGATAAGTTGGGCTGCTCGAGGGAACGGACTGCGGGACATCCGTGACGCAGACATTGAAGATTTCCTCGCCAATTATTGGACCACTACTCTGGCTGTCACTTCACACGCATTGCACCGAATCTTATCAGTTGATAACGACGTCTTCACCCGATCTCATAATGATTTACCTTGGAAGGAGCAGGGAAACATTGTGTTCCTTTGTGAAGGAGGGAAGCTTGTCCGAGCGCATGGCGTCCTTCTAAACGCCATTCTTCCCCGCTTTGTCGGTGACCTTTTGGATATTCAAAAGCTTGTGATGGTTCCAACCTACAACACGTCTCCCCATCTTCCCGTATTTGTTAAAGGGATTGATGCAAGATGCGTTGAACATTTCCTGACGCTGAGTAATCGAAGCATGACATTCATGACTGGACGCGAAATCATGCAGCTGAAGAGGATGATTGAAGTACTCAACATTCACGAGCTTTCAATCTACGTCGCTCACTCAGGAGGAATCAACAGCTTGGGGACTACTGATGGTGCTAATAACGCCTTAGCTTCTGGAACAGGGACATCTTTAGTAGCTCCAGCAGTAGCAGGTTCTTCGTCAGCACAGAATTTTGGAGTTGGAGCTCCAGTCAACCAACTGGCGCACGGTTTATCTACAACCTCAACCCCAATTGGATCCCCATCATTCATTACTTCACCCCGCCCTCGAGTCAGTCAGTCTGGGCAAGATCTTGCGGCAGCGAAGCAACCCGCAGAGGTACGTTCCTTGTTCCAGCAAGAGGATTCGGGAAGGAAGGGGAAGAAGGGGCCTATTTATGCAAACGCCTCTTCAGCTGGAACAACACCGATGGAAACTTTAGGGAATGATTCTGACGTTTTTGAGCTGAATGTAAGCACAGATACACCAGCATCGCCAGCCAGTACATCTATGAAGTTTGAGGGAGTCTCGCCATTTGTTAGCCCCAGTCCCAGGGCAATGCCGCCGCCACCACCAGCAGCTTCTTCTAGTGGCGGTGGTCGCAAACGCAAAATTAAGCTAAAGGTGGTAAAAGAGCGTATGGAGACTCCGCCACCACCACCCGTGGAAAGGAAACGAAGATCTACTAGGTATGAAATTTAATTATTAAAAAAATAAACTATAACGATAAGGTATGTTCTGTAGTAATGCAATTATTTTCTCTATTTTTTCCTTAATAGGGTAAAATCGGAGTCATCTTCGGATAAGAAGCAGCGAGATTTCTCCGAGGGGAATGGGATGGACAAGTCTGACGACGGCGAGCG
>JAQFZH010000971.1:0-25438 GCA_034695485.1 Entomobrya nivalis
GTGTTCTAAACCGAACAAATATAAATGAAAATATTCTAATTGAGATGTTCTAAATCAAAATATTCTAAACGAGAATTAGTCTAAAAAAATCATTCTAAAAATATTTGAAATAGTCTAAACGAGAAATAGTCTAAAAGAGAAATATTCTAAACTACAATAGTTTTAAAACCATAATCTGTGCACAACACTGTGGTTGTATACTACGAAATCATTACTAATCCCATGTTTGTAATTTATTATGCATGTAATCCTAAGTCATGAAAGTCATAAAACACTATAAACCATTCTTTCATCACTATAAACAGATTAATCGCCTCAGACTTTAGTTTCGATTTACGTTTGAAACATGGTGCAAGCAGTCCTAATTCGAATTACGGGTTTTACTTAAATCATAGGCAACTTTTTAAAACAGCTAATTTGCATTAGGCTAATTATTTTAGAAGATTTATTTTTAGAGTAATTCACGCTTCTAGACTAAATCGCGTTAGACTAATTTGTTTATAAGATTTATATTTAGAGTAATTCTCACTTTTAGACTAATTCGCGTTATACTAATTTTTTTAGAGGATTTGTATTTAGATTAATTCTCATTTAGAATAGTTTAATTAGAATACCTTTACTAGACCCGCATTTCACACTACAGTTTGTACGTACTTTCACCAGTAACCTTCATTTATATTTATTAAATTGCATATAGCTGCAATGTCGAGTTAAATTGGATGGGGCAAAAGCCGCAGGCTTCACTTAATTATAAATTGAAAATGTTTATTTATTTACAGCAACAAATATGTAGACTAACCGCTTTATTTTTATTATCTTGACAATGAACTTCGCCGAAAGAGCAAGTTTTGTGCTAGATTTTAGAAGCACTTTTAGAAATCCTTTTCATAGAAATATGTTTTGATAAAAAGTTCTTAATTAAGTAAACATAAACCATTATTTGTTTGTCGTGAATAAAGATAACCGCTAAGGTTATGTTTATTAGGCTTGAAAAAAACGGGTAAATAAAACAATCGGTGCTTATATGATTTGCAAAACTATAATACTTACGCTTTCAGAATGTTTGAGTACTAGTTAGTCAGACAAAACTTGTCAAAGAGAATAATGCTAACGATTTGTGTTGTTCTACTTAAATTCCCAACATCAGTCAATAAAATCTCTTTTCTGTTTATTTACTGAGTTTGAGAAAGTGTTAACAATTGTGGATGTGAGCTTGTACAGCTGACAATAGGGGACCGCTAATTAAATAAAGTCCTTATGACGACTTTTTTGAACGTTTTGAAAATATCGTTATTCGTAGAAAAAATTCGACATTAGGCACTAACAATGCGAAACTAGTAAGTTGGAAGTCAAACGAGGAAGTGAAAACCTTCAAATAATATAGTGTCGATTCTAACAAAACATAAATGGTTTCTACAAAACTCAATTAGAAATGACAACTTTGAAGGGTCCATTCAAAATATAATTCAATACATTTTTAGTAATATCTTTACGAAAGCTTTTTGAGGAAAATTTCATACATTTGTTCTTCTATGTACATAAATATGTGGAATGCACTAATATTTATTATTATATTTCTGTGTCCACTATGGGTATTTTTTGTTTTTGACTTGTTCCAAAAGTAGAAAATTCCCTAACACTTTATCTCAACAAGAACACATACAAACACCACACTTTTTTCAGAAAAATAGTTTTTTCCCAGTTGGTAGACAATATCTGAAGACTGGCTTCAATAAAAATTCAATAGAAGTTTTTCTAGTACAACCTTTCCAAACGTGCTTTTACTCTAGAGACATGAATAAATGTGAAATGAAAAGTAATTAATATCAAGGTTAACTTTAGCTCGAAAATATATTGACTTTTATTGAATGAGAATGCTGAAATACTGTAAAAGAGCATTGTGTCTCTCTCACTTTTTGTTTGAGACACAATTTTTTTAAAGGTTTCTCTGTTAGGTGATATTTGTACTTTATTTCATTTTGTAAATCTTTTAAGATTTGGAGATGGCTGTAGAATTATTTTATCAGTATGCATTTTTGTACTAAAATCTTGCACTAGTGAATATACGATGAGATGTAAAGTGAGTGGAAGAAAGTCATTATTTTGAGGCTGCCAACCACAAAATTGTTTTTTCACGATTGACTGAGCCCTAGAAATACAAATGGGGAAGATCATCAAAAAGCATTTCTGCATACTGGTCATTTATTTCCTTTCACTATCATAAAGAATGCAAAAAAAACTCAAGTTATATGAAACGAACAATGTTCATTCATGCGGTTTGCGTAGCATCAAGGACAATCGAGCGGATTCAAGTAGTCAACACTTTTCATTGGTATATACATACCTCTACTTTTCAGATAGTCAGTTGTGTAAGAAATTGTAGTTGATTAAGACAACGTTGACTTCATCTCCTTTTTTCAACATATAATGAACCAAGTTTCTACAATGAGATGATCAATAGCTCTGTGCTCTAGCAACAAAATACTTTTGAGTGCTATACAATGCCCATGGTGACATTTCACATGTAATAGTGATGGCCACTCAAGATCGTTTCTTCTTTCCACTTTGAGTTGAGTTGAACAACAAACTACTAATTGCTTTACTTTTTCTCATTAGTTCGTCCCCCGCGGTGTTGTATTTTTACTCCGTTTTCGGCAAGTAAACACAACAAATCTTTATTATTAAATGTATTTGTTTTACATATTGTATAAACAGAAGTAAAAAATCGTGTCGAATATATATTTAATACATCTTCTAGTAACACTATAGTCATAGCAACAAATGTAATGGTGTTCGTTGTAAAAATTAGGGAAGATAACATGATAAGAATCCAATATTTGAAAGTTTTAGTTTCACCTACTGTTCTAGTTGTTTCACTGCTTACATTGCTAAACTATGGCAAATGTTTATTCTGCAATGTTTAAGGCTATTTTTTGTTTTAAGATTACGCTACGCGTTTTTCTTCTTCCTTCAATTTCCGACGTAAGTAAACATGTTTATAAACTATGCCTTCTTTTATAGTCTTACGAAAATACTTAGAATAAACCACAACTCCAAGGAAAGAGAAAGTTCTGAAATATATAAGTGAAATATATATATAAGGTTCTTCAAATCTTGTATAAAATCATATGCCATATTAGCACAAGCTCCGGGGTGTTTTGTCAACTTGCACTCAAAATCAAGCGCACCCACATAAATAAGTTTCAATTAGTAGGACACACGTGCGGTAAATGTAATCACATTTGTTTCCTGTTTTGACGTGATTTTTAGCACAAAAATAATTGCATTGCAGTTTTGATATGACAACTAGCACGACTGTTTCCGTAAACGCGATTATCAACAAAAGGCTGCCACAAGCAATATGTAATAAATGGTCATGTCACAATTGAAGCTCATACGGTGAGCAAAGAAATCTACACCATGCGAGCTGTTAGAGTGAGAATAATTGACTATAGGAATGTTTCTATATGTTGGAAAAAAGTTTGTATTAAAACACTTTTCTAAAAAAAGGACAGTTGTAAGAATGCTCTATATTTTCACTCAAAAGGGACTTGAAGGCTTTCATTTGTACAAAAGTGAAAGCATATTTTTTGTATGAACTTACCTTGTCATTGGGTAGTTTGCAGTGGGCACAAACCAAGGTTGTTCAGATTTGTTTTCCTGACAGATATGAATTTTCCTAATGTTATGAACAATATCTCCAGAGCATAAGTAAGTTAACGTAAGAAATGACCAGCAAAAGAAAGGTAGCCTGCAGTGTGACACGTTCCTTTTACTTTCACCCACTTTCCGAAATAAGAAATGTGTGTAAACAAAAGTATTGTTATATATCCGCGGGTTACACTTTAATAACCAGCTGCATAAACAACTTGGAGAAAACTTGGTAGGAAAAATGTATTCGCGATTCAACAACATAAGGTAAATACAAATTAACAATGTGTATACCATCATGAAATGTTAAACATCAAAAAAATTAATGACATGTTGACCGGTGCTAAAGTACTGTGGAGAAAATTGCATGCTTAACCTGCAATTAGCGAAATTAATGTGGGTGAGAACCTTTTGTGTGGTCATTAAAAATGTTTTGATGTACATATGGGAGCATTTCAGTTATCCATTTATGTATGTAGGTAAAGGAAATATTTGAAATATTCAAGTTTTTTGTGCATTATGAGAGGTTTAACATGTAATAGGCACAAAAAATTCAATCCTACATATTTTCATTTAATAAGTTTTTACGTTTGCAATCAATAATCAAATTAATATACAAATCTATAGATGATTGTTGTTTGGTTTGTTTGGAGAAACGGAAACCAGTATACAAACCTTTAAGACGAGAGAGTTTGGATATCAGACTTGGAAAATAGAAAGTAGGCGATCAAATGCTTACAAAATGGAATCCAAATAACATAAAACCAAGTTGATCTTTCAGGAAAGTTCATTAACTTATGTACATGTAATCAAAATGCTCATGTAACACGCTGCTTAGAAAGCAAACAAATGTCCGGCATAGTTGTGAGGAATTATTGGGAATGAACTGGCTTGTAAATTTTACACTGGAATGTACTTTTCTGGTTTATTGGAATTAATTTTAAATGAGCAGCTTTGATGTACACTATTAGGGTAGCTATTTATGTACAATGGCTGGAGAAGCCGAATAAAAAATCCTAGATGAGGATTAGAATTATATTCAGAGTTGGATAAAGACAACATTTGCTGTGAATCTGAAGTTTCCCTGCTGGTTTTCTCCCTAAATGCTTCATTGTAAAGCATGAAACAAGATAGTATACAGCAAGTTCATTGGAAATTAAACATGAGTAAAAGTATTGTGATCATGTAAACGGGGACACTTAAATAAACAGAAAAAATACATGTATACGTATATATAGCTGAAAGGATTCTTCCAAAACATGTTTCGTGAATGCAATTTGAAAGGAAATAATGAACAGAAATTGTCAAAAACCAACAAAAGTGGAGTATATTTTAGGGATTCGTAAAGTACTCTATTCCCTGAACATAAATCTCTGCTGTGTTCCAAATACTGGTCATGTAAGTTCAAAACATTCACCCGCAATGAGTGTTTTGTGAAATCAGTGAGCAGTTTACATGGATTGCTCATTATAGCCATTAGGGAATGTTAAAACAACATTCCAGATCTGCCTGGTAGCATTTGTAAATGCCAAATAAAACATTAGATAGAATTACTGTAAATGAAAGAGATGTGTTGTCCAGTACCCTGTTTTTATCTATACTTATTAGTAGAGACTTGGTTGATCTCATGTTATATTCCAATATAAACTTGTAAAGCATACTTCCAACAGGAAGCTCGTTAGGGTAGAACTGGACATTTAAAAATCCGGGTAAGTTACAGTAGAATTAGGTTGCTTTTTTGAAAAGTAATTTTTAACAAATTAAAGTTTCATTAGAAGTCTAAATGAATCTATATTTTTGGGGCAATATGATATAAAAATAATTATTTATAATTAAATCATGCATTCGTTCACTAAAACACCAAACGGTTTAGAAACACCCAGTTGAAAACGATGTTCTGCCTACAATAAACATATTTTTCTGAAATACACAAAATGATGACATAATAGGAAATGTATACTTAAAAATATGAATATCACATTAAAATTATAGACATGAAACAAAATGTACTATGCTGATACAGCAACCGACCACTCCATTTCATCCTTCTACATATTTCATACTGCTCGTTTACTGTTTTAGCTCAATTGCGGAGTATTTCACCATGTAGCAATATAAGTCAAAACAATACACGGATAAAAACCATATCCCATGAATTGTTTTATTGAAAGAAAAATGGAGTATATCGAATAAGTTAAATCTGAAATACTTCTTGATTCTTTATGAGTTGGTCAGCGATACAGTACGTAGTAGTAGTATTTATGCTAATCATGAGGTTAGAATTCGAGTTATTGATATGCGCTGCTTTCTATTAATCAAGTAAATTCAATTTACAGTATTGCCTACATATCAGAACTTATGCTTAGTTGCATATATTTTGGATGTCAGCATTTTTTTCCGTGATTGAACTTGCTTGCTAGATGATGTGGCACTAATAAACCGTTGTATCTTGAATACCAAACAGATACCGTTTCATATAGTCTGGAGTTTGCTTTACTAGTCATGTTTTAGTTTACTAGCTTCAAATTTTCAAGTGTACCATTACTTTATCAACTCTTCTATCATATAAATCATTATTAAATATACCTTTACTTATAATATTTTAGAAAACCAGAAACATTCATTGGTACCAAAGTCACATGTTTTTGAAACTGAAATAGTAAATATGACTGTGTGAATGCAAAAATTCGACACACCAAAAAAAACCGGCCGCCATTCAAGAAAATGAGAAGAGTCGTTAAAAAACGAGTGAGAGAAATCCCCCCAAGGCTTTTGTAGACTCTCGTGTCAAAGTAAACTAGACGTGAGAAGATGTATATTTTGTGTAAAACGGATTTTCATACATTTTTTCTTTCTCCAAATGGATCTTATCATTTGGTATACCTCTGGTTAGATATTTTATAGTGTGTAATGTATTCTAGGATATGATACCTGATATCCGGTTCTGACTCAATACAACATAGTGATGTTCTTGATATATACTATCTATCTATCTTAGTAACCAAGTCGTAACAAGGCTGCAGTGTATTTTGACACCTTACGTTTTTCTCTTAAACATTCCGTTTTACGTTTACATTCAACAAAACTAAAATTTGAATAGAAAATATTTTATTTATTGTTTGCCTCAAAGATAGCAGTACCAGTCATACCTTGAAACAATCAAAATATGAGAATCCTCTAAATCTGATTTGGTTCTATTGTGGCTGGGTTCTCACCAGAAGCATTTGGGTCTTTCTACAGTTTACTTTTTTATTTTGAGACGGAACAAAACCTAACTTGAATTCAATACTCGTTGAATTGTAATATTTAGTTACTCGTGTAAAATACGTGTAAAATATTTTATTTGAATACTTCCATCATTTTGAACCATACTTGTGTTTTTTGCATTTTTTATGCAAGTTGGCTTTTTTTAAATACATATGCACGCATATAAGAGGTGGTCAATATTATCGCCCAAATGATTGGTTAGCTTTTTCTAGTGATCATCGTCGAATTCTAGATTTCTATTAAGATAAAATAAATCAATCACATGCAATATCTGATCCGTCTAGTGCCTACTTGATGAAAGCAGGCATGGTTCACTGATCCACATTCAGTCAAAAACTCACATATATTCTAAGATTGGTTACGACCAATGCCCGAATAAATGTTGATTGACAATTTATCTGATACGATTTTCATAGAAACCGGAAAGTCCATTTTTATCTTGATTCGCTACCTTTTATTCCCCTGCTCGTTTCTTTAGTGTTGCAATAATACAAAAAAAACATAGTCGACAGTGATAACCGTACCACTTCAGTAAACACGATGCGTAGTGAATTATTTTATTGAAAACCGTAAACGTAGCATTCCATGAGAAAATCCGAAAGAACACTTTGCAATTGGCATTTCTGATGGATGTGTGAAAGGTAAGTTTGGAATAATCTTTCACTTTTCCTGCATTCATGGACGGGAGTCGGAGTTAAACTGAAATGAAACATGACAACGCCGCAAGTTTCTGGAAATTCAAGACAAAAAATCCCAACAACTCGAGATATAAATTCTGAAAATTTATCATTTGCTACCTAACATACAGTTTGGTTTGGTCGACACATTTTGAAAACTTTTGGTATGAATACGTCAATATTTTTGGGATACCCGAGTTGCTTGTGACATCAAGTATTCGAAAATATGAGTTCATTGAATTTTGTACAAATATTGGACCATAAATCAACTGTACTGTAAATCCATCAATTTCTCATAAGGAGTACGTTGTTTAACGTTTAAAATCCAAAGGGATGAATACGAATTACATACAAATAAATACAACACCATACTTTTACGTGTATGTGTTATTATAAAGTTAATCAGTTTCTGCGCCTATTTTTGTCTATGAGTTAGAAAAGTTTATTTAGTTGTGCGTGTATAAAAACCTATTTACGAAAATTCTGTTGCTTTTCTCCAATTTTCCTCACTCATGAAACCATTCACAAAACTTCAGCCCCTTCTTTCTTCTAAAGATTTCCATTATTTTATATTTTGTGTATTTGAAATTCATTTGTTTTCGTGTTGTCTTGTATTTTCTTTTTACTTATCTGTCTGGGAAATATACGTGTATACAAGATAGTAAAATTGAAAACAAAAACTCATTATGGAAGTCACACCAACCGCATAATTGGTTTCCGCTCAGTTAAATTACAATACTGCCTTGAGAATGCATAGAAGTTTTTACGACATTTACATCTGTGTGGACGTTTGCATAAGTTGAAAGACAAATGATATACAAAAACAAACTAGTGGTCATTTGTTACTTTCAACATAACCACTGTCTTCGAAATAATTTAAGTGAAAGTTAAATTATACGAACAAAAAGTTTTTTTTTGGTTTTGGTGTATTCTAACGTATGTACATGTTTATTTGAAACTTGATAAGGATATCTGCTATACTTGGCTTTCTCCCCAATATTCTCTTTATGTTGCAGCAAAACTTTAGTCAACTCATCTCGTTCTATTACAAGAATCAGATTTGAGATAAAACTCTTGTTTTGATTTTATTCTGTATTTTTTTCTTTCTTAGTCAAGAATTTACTCCTAATTTTTATTTCCTGCTGTTACGACATCATCATTTACATTCACTAAGAATCTAGCAAGTGGAGAGGGGTAAAATTGAGTTGGAATTTTTAACCTAATTGTCACACCGTAAAACAAATTGCATTGATCTAACTTTCAAAATATTAGATTTGCACGAAACTTAATTTTTATTAAAATAACAATGGAAAAAGTTACAATTAATAATTTTTTATTGAAGTACCTCTCAAATGACTTCATAAACGAGTATTTTTGAACGTACTATCCTCTAAACTTATTACAAAATCCATTTTTTGAAGATAGAACATGACCTGTTTCTTGGTAGATTAAATTTACAGTCTGAGAACTTTCAAGAATCCTTCTCTTTGCAAATCTAGAAAGTGTCATGGTCACATAGGTTGCTATAAATACAAAGTGTAATGTCCTATAAATCCTATTTTTGAACTGGGACAACACTGCAAAAAAACTGATAAGAAACTTAATATTTTAATGACCATATTATGATCACATTATTAGGCTTTCCAGAAATATTGCTATGGTTCCATTTCTCAAATGCATGCATGAAAGAGATTACTATTTCGAAATTAAGTATACCGAACTGCTTTGGTGTATCATTCTGCCCCGAACGTTTTGGATCGATTAAATTGAAAATCAGAATTCACATCCACTAATACAGTTAGTGTTTAACAGCTGCAAAAATGCACGAATGTAAAACTGCACATGTGTAAGTATATGTGATAGTGTAGTATGATGTTGGTATATTTTCATCAACTGTGTTACTTTACTCTGAACTACTTTTTATCAAAGTATTCCATATAACTGTCATTTATCTTTATCCGTGCAGACCAAGCGGGTGAAATAAAAACGTATTTTTCACTTTTGCGAACTATATTGAAAACCGATATTGTGGCAAGTGAACAAAACGACTAAACGAAGTGAGCTAACAAAATGAAGAAGAGATAGACTTTCATGTTCCCTCAAAACTCGTTGTAGATAACTTGTCCATTGACACTTTTTTATCTTAAGCCATATGAAATTCGAGCGAAATAATTTTTTCATTAAATGTGGTCAGTAAACCGTTGTTGGTTTTGGTGATCTAGATGGTTCATATTGTTCTAGGACAAAGTGAATACGAATAATGTCAAGTTATCTTAATTGAAATCTAGATTTTGGTGTTTTTGTACATGCGACACAATCGTGACGACTGTCGACACTATTGATTTGTGTCCTTTGTGTTTGTCGAAAGTAATTCATTCTATACACATATACTTCCCAAAAGTTCCAAAAATAAACTAATAAATCGTTAACCATTTTTTCAATTTTTAATTTATTTAAACTCTTGCTGCTCTATTAAATTTCAAAATTTATGAAATACAGTTTGGTGTACTCCGAAGTAAATATTTAGCTTTCTGGATTACGTTTCAGCATGACTTTTTTTTAAACATTTCATTAAAACGTACAATTAAGCCATTAATGTGTTTACAGGAAGGACTGACTTAATTAGCAGCTATTTCAAGATGAAAGTAGTGGATACCTACCTGTGTGTGTAGTTTATTCATAAACCTAGTCTTATATTGAGTGTGTTTTAAAAAAATACTATAGGAAACGAAGTCTTTTTCGAAACAAGTATACTCTTCGTTAGATGTTCAGCTGTAAGAAAATATACAGTATTCGTTTGTAATGAGAAAAAAAATATTGTTATTAGAGAATTTGCACCATCGCTGGTCCAAATTTGATAACACTGATTTGTTGTAGAGAAAAGTAGTACAGAGATCACAAAGCAAAATAGCATAGCGAAAACCACACGAAAATTGAGAAATTGGTATCCGTCAAAGTAAAATAAAAGTTCAAAGCACAATTCACCGATATTTTCCATTTTTATTTGTAGCGTACCGGGCTTACTACTCACTCGGATTCCATGTCTAGAATTTTTATTTACACTTGTTTTATTGACCACTCCGTAAAAGTTCGTTTTGTCATGTCGTGGATATTTAATGGTAGTTCGTTTACCCGTCTCTAAAATTTTGATGAGTTGACTTCATTAATTATTTCATGAGACATTGGTGTTTAGTTAACTAAGTTTGGATTATTTTAGATCCCAAAAGAATTTACCACGATTTGACCAAAAATAAACTGAATCGCAATGTAAAATTATCCATTCTAAAAAACATGTTTTTTTTCTGTTGAGTAGTTCAAAGAAACTCATCATGGTTGTTTAGCCTTTATCGAATTTAGCCTGATTGCCACTTTTTGTCAATATTTAAATAAATGTCACCATGAATTATAAGCAAACGTTCTAAGAGTATCCACAAGTACCTTGTTATCCAAAAAATAGAAGCCGTTGGGGTATTTTTACCCAAGCTTTCACAAGATAACTGACTGCATATACATTTATTTCTAAACTGTTATGAAAACGGACCACAAGATTATTGTATCGGAAATTGGGATTGACATTTAAAACTTTATCGAAACAGCAATTTTCTGTAGACAGTGTGAAGAAAATTCATTAAAATGATTGAACTAGAAACATTGCCTTTTCTCCGTGCATAAAGTTAGGTCACTATATTATAAATACTCAAAACCAGTAGTTTTTAATTAAAGTAGCGCTTACGTTATCAACTCTTCAATTAACTTTTCGAGTACCTAATAGATAGTTGAAAACCTTTTTAAAGAATTGGTTTCTAAAAAACCTACGTGACTTATATCACTGAGCATATAATTTTACGCAAGCCTCATTCCCATATAAAACCAAACCAAAAAACTTACAAGTTCCTACAATATTTAACGAAGCTTTTTGCATTTTCCTTCACACAACAAGGAAATTGTTTGACCACTTTTATTGATCAAAAAATGGAATCCCTCAAATGTGTGTGCTTTTATCCTGTATTTGTCAATACAGCTAGTTTTTTTTTGAAACTCATTAATTTTGCAGTGAACATAAAAATGTAATTAGCAATTTGATGATGTATTCAATTCAATTATATTTATTAAAAAGAAACCGTCCCAAATATAAATAGGGAAAGCATATCTCCCAATTGTATTTAGAATATCAAATACATTGTCTATACATATCTACTACCAATTAAAGTTGGACGATGGTAATTTTTCCTTTTCGCAAAATTTCGGTTGGGTGATGTCAGACCAATGGATCGCAAAATCTTTTCAGTCAGTAAACAAGATAAGGAACCATAAACCCCTCTTTGAATTCAATTAATATTGTAAGATGAAGCGACAATGACGGGAGTAATTGTTTCCCATTTACGCAAATTCAGTGATTCTCATTTAATAATACAAAATTTTCTCTAAATGACTTCGTCAACAGGCTACCCAGCAGAAAAGTGTCTTGAATGTCGGGTGGAATTTACAACAACTGAATTTTATGAGGCATGCAAATTAAGTGATGGAAGTAAAAGGTAGCCTACTTCAACAACCTTCGCTGTAATAAAGAATGGATTTCCTTTAGTCGTCTGGAATAACATTAATTGAAATAATGTTTTCAGGGAGTTGAATACAAAAATACAGATGGTCTTAAATATCAGGAGAAAATTTTGTAACCTAATTTCACGCCACATTACTAATTGAATTTGATACGTCCAATTATAATAATAACCCATTCAAATTTTCTAAGAAGTAATTAAATTGTCGGAGTATAAATATTAGCTATAGGGGATAGCTGAATGTCATTTAGGTATTTTTACAAGTCAGCAAATAATTCTTAAATTGGATTAATAAGCATACATATTTCTTTTCAGACTAGATAAAATTCGATATCATATAATTTATTTTATATCCTGACTAATCTTAAGATATATTTCCTACTACAATCGGAGTATTTCTGATTATATAATGATTTTTGCTAACAAAGTTATGGATCTCACCATTATTTCTATACCCTATTGCTATGGCAGTTTAAATTGATGTCATGTTCATACAGTCATTTAAGGTATGCATGCATTTTCATTTTCACTTCATAATTTATGCAACAATACTCATCTATTTTCATACAAGACGACAACTGTCGAGCTGCATGCAAGCGTGCATTACCATAAAACCTAAATGACATTACCCAAAAATAAACTAGTCAGGACTACGCAGTTCCTTTTGTCCATATTCTCTCAATAAATTCGAACACCTATTCTCTCACATTTATCATTCAACCTTTTCGCGAGGACAGGGATGTTCAAATGACAATAAGCCATCAGTTTTAATTTTATTTGACATTATTGCCATATACCTTACCTTGGTATTTTAAAATTGTATCTAGTATAAGTAGATTAGCAGCAAGGATGTTTTTACAGGTGCGTGTTAGAATCTCATGAATACTGTACAAAACGCTTTTGATGCACGCATAGTGTTTTGATCCAAGATAAATTTTATATTAGTTTTACATGCCGGCTTAGAATTCTATCTGCTGATTATATTGCACAACAGCGTTGTTGACAGAAAGGTATTTGTTAAATTATTGATATGTCATTGGCAATGGAATTGGATTTACTCCTTTTCAACGCTGCGATAACTAGTTAATACGAGTAATCCATCAGGAGGGTAAGGTGAGCAAGTTTTTTGGTTTTGTTATTAGGGTTTATTTCATAGTGCACAAACTTGGTGGATTTGATATTTGAAATATTTTATTGGATGTGTGCTGGCGCTGTGTGTTCCATTTTCATTCAAGCATTTATTCCCCTTCCAAAAAAAAACATTTCTGTACTTCACGATGCCCCAAGAAAACGAAAGAAAGTAAAACCCTGCGTAATATTAGATGCCATGGTCTATTTCTTCGTTTTCATTTTGGTGAGAACCGTAAGCTCAGTTTTACCGCTAGACATTTTCTTGCCATTTTACACGTTTTCCTAGAAAACTACGTAAACTTTACAGTTGTATAGAGCTGGTTTTGAAGTACACTGTTGAATATCCTATTCTAATTTGCCTTTTTTGAAGTGATTTTTAACGATGTACAAAAAAGTATGATGGTGGGCCTTCCATCTCTCTAAAATAGCAGATAAAGTGTCTGTTGTAAACTTTCGTTTACTTTTTGGGGCATTTTGAAACAACCATCTGATATTTAATGAATTCATTTCAGTTGCAATAAAACCTTTATATCTTAGAACTTTTTATCGATCAATACTCACCTATCTCTGTTATGCATACATCTGTGATGACACTTTTGAATTTGGCTTGAAACAAGCATGGATACTAGTAGATTCTCACTACCCATTCTCAAGTTAATAATTACTATTCAGGACTCATAATATTATGAAATAAACATCGATAGTCATCAATGTAGCTAGGAAGGCTAGCCATGCAAGGAACACTTGAGGCGCAAAGGTGTGCAAATATTCAAAGAGGTGTATTTTAGCTTGGGATAAACTATTACATACGAAAGGGTATCATTTGACATTCCTTTTGTTTGAAATCCACCACTTTCATCTTTATGGAGCCTTTGATGCATCGGGAGAAATATTTGTCTTGTTATAATCAAGTCAGCCTAGGATGATTCTCGCATTTAGATTTTTCCGAACACATCAGAGTTATACTAACAAACAAAAGGCAATCTGTTGTTTCTTTTTCGGAAAATAATATGTGTATACAAATATAAGTGGTATTTCGATTTCAGTCCTATAGGGATCAGGTAACATATCTTAAAAATCAGGACGCCAACTTCATATCAGTCTTTTCCCAAATGATCAGCTCCATTCAAAACAAATCAAAATAAAATCAGAAGTGTAAATCCGTTTTCCATAAAATATTCAAATTCCCAAGTCTTTTCTTTGTAACTTGGCTAAAATGTCAACCGAAAGCTTCTGGCATTTTGTCCATTCGCTTTTTAACAACTCTTGCCATTATCATACCTGGAGGCATTCTCGTATTTTGTGACTTGATTTTGTATATTCTGGTTTTTAGACAAAGTTTACACATTTCTACCTGGATTTGTTGTACTATAAATACAATTTGTGTTCAGGGTGGCAGCCAAACTGGAACTGAATTTCATTGTATTTGCCTTTCAAACATATTAGGTGTACGAATCATAATGTGGGTGTCTTTTGGAATGCTAATATAGCACCTTTCAATAAAACCATTCTGCGATTTCGCATTTTATCAGAAAGCATTTTTTACCTTTCTTGCTGTGGGGGAAAACAAAAAGAAACGAGCTGAAACAGAAGCAGCAATGAATCGATGAATGAAATGGAGTTTCCGGTTTGTACGAAAATCGTATCAGATAAATTGTCCATCAACACTACTATTGGTGCACAGTTCGGACGCTCTTAATCCAAAAAAAAACACATATGGGTAAAATTATTTTGTGTGATATGTAGTCAGCGAGTTATGGCTTTTTTCTGCACTCACAATACTACTCCATTTAGAACATGGCTTTATCTTAATCGAAATCTAGAGTTCGATGATAATAGGTAGAAAAAGTGGACCTGCTATGTAAATGGTTTATACAAGTTAGGGGCCCGTAACAGAATTTCGGGCAGCTAGGTATGGGAAGCGTATCCCAAAAACCCCCTTTTTAACCCCAACCATCGTCCTAACACCCGCCCTTTTCCTAACCTCAACCCATTTCCTAACTTTCCCCTTTGCCTAACCTCACCGAACTCTCCAACTCCCACCCGAGGGATAGAAAACTAAAACCTGAGGTACTACCTCAGGTTCAAATTACGCGTCTCAATTTACCCATATGTTTCGAGTTTCAGTCTACTAACACTTTTTGGGGTTCCCACTGGGATAGGTCAGGTCAAAATTTAAATCTGATCTCAGATTCCAATTCAGCGTCTCAAGTCACCCCAAAGTTTTATTTTTCAGCTTGCTGACCCTTTGTATGATTTGTGGTACCCCACTGGGGCAATAAAAGGTCAAAACTCAAATCTGACCTGAGATTCAAATTCAGTGTCTCAAATTATGTCTACGTTCTGATTTTCAGCCTTCAACGACGACATTCAGTGAAATCGAAATATTGTTAAATATGCACGCCATCCACATAAACTCAGTTCTTTATAAAAGTTCTATCTAAAGTCGACACAGTGAATCATAAACTGAATCATTTTGTATGTATGATATGGATGTTATTTCTAAAAACATATTATGAAAGGAAATGCCACAAGTTATAATATGTCGTCTTAATAAATACTAGTGAAAGTGAAAGCAAAGGTACGAATTTTGGGATCTTATTGAATATTAGGATGAAAGATAATTGAAATTAATTAAATCAGTTAAATGAGTTTTTGCTCATCTCTTTTGTTTGAAAGTTGAGTTGTATAAGTATACGTGTACTAACACAATTTGGAATACTGATAACACCAAACTTGAGTCAAACATTCTTTCAACATATTATTTTGAGAATAAATCAAAAGTTATTTAATATCTGTGTAGGAACAAACTCCATATATGTGACAGAACAATTTTAATCATGCAGACAGGTATACACTAGGAGGTATCTTCTAATTTAAGTACACTAAGAATTATAAATGAGTAAGTGTTCCGAACAGAGTAACGACAAACTTCTCTATGAAACTTGACAACAAAAACAAGCGAAAATGGGAAAGCTAGTGCAACTTGAAAAGCAAACACGAACGAGACACACTATTTAGTTTATAGCTGCTTTGTTGGCGCATTTCAGTTTGTTGAAAAGGAAACAACATTGGATGCTCCAACTTTCATATTTTATTGAAGTAGAAATATATTATTAATTTAATTAATTTACAATTTGCTTGTTAAGGAATATTTGTGTTATCACAAAACTGCAGAAGTTAAATACAATGGCCTTTTGAGTGCAAACATCGAAGTTATATATTTTCGTGAGTAGTTCAAATTGATAACACTATTTTTTAAACTGAAAATACTGTAATATAAATATTAGGAGATGTTTCCTTTTGCGTTCAAAAAATTGACCTTTGTACTTCTGATCAACTTGTATTTACTGGAAATGAAATTCCATATTGAGTTGCCCGGATTTTTCACTTGTTCGAATTTGCTCTACTTGCACAAATTAACCTTTCTTTTTGATACCATGTTTACTGTGTGTTGCAACATAGTCGAAGATCAATCAATGCTCACTAATGAGCATACTGGACAAACAACAAGTATCAACAACAACAGTCGTACTCAGAACAAGTTCAATGCGAATTAAAGATTGCAAGGAACACTTTTTGGTTAACCCAAAAGAAAATATATGTGTGTATTCTAAATGTTGGTCGGAATATATATGGACTACTTCATCAACTGGAACTGATGGACTTACTTACTACCTTTCTGTTTAAGTTCCCAAGTGGGGTTTACTTACAGGTCAAAGAGGATCAAGCAGATTGTTACTAATATCGAATATCACAATGGGACATCATTAAAACAAAGCATGGGACAATAAATTACGTTCATTAGCAGTAATTTGATACACTGGTTTTATTTGACATTTACAAATGTTTAGGAGATATGTCTAGAACGGTCTCGTAAGCTTCCCCATTGGCTTTAATGATCGATTGTGTAACTTGAAGTTATTCTATAATTCCTAGTTTCTAGCTGATTCTAAAAATCACTAATTGTAAGTTAGATATACAATCGGGGATTTATTAAGGCATCTTTATAACAGGTAGAAACAGAAAGTCAAAGATCACAGTTTTAACCTATATAAATTTACATTTTTGTTCGAGGTGCTCATAAAAGTACATCTCAAAATTTTCTTAGTATATTTTACGTTCGCTACCATATAATCCGTATAGCCTACTTAATATTCGCAAATTGCAGTTGAACAAGTAAATTGTCTCATTATTATTTGGCCACCAGAGGACATACCATTAAAATTTCTGTACAATATTTAATAATGGCGCACACATTGTTTGATGCACGACATACATATTTTTTACCTAATATTTGCCCTCTATATTTATATGGGTTGTATCTATCATAACTCGACGAAATAAAAGTTTATTCCCAGTTGGTTGCACCTGGTAATTATTTTACATCCTGCGGCGATACATTTACTTTTTGTTTGCAAACACTCATTACATAGAGCAATAGGTGAAAGTAGGTGAAAGTAAAAATATATTTTCTGTGACGCGACGTAAAATCAAGTGCCATACACTAATCACTTTTGTCATTTATTTGTTTTGTTTGTAAGCCCAAAAGATTTTGTGGTGACTTCAGAAATAATAAATATAAAGGCACTCCCCTCCGAGAAATTTGTACTTCTGATTTACAATTAAAATCTGAATGATCGGGAGCATTCCACTTTAGTATGTCAGAGAAAAATGACAGGGTAAGTTCACTTTTGTAGAACTGAAAGCCTTCAAGCTGTTTTTGAGTCAAAGAATACAAAAACCACATAGGCTTATTCCTGATGACAATTAGTGTCACTATTAAAGCTGAGATGTGGTTGGTTTTCTTTTTGCTACACTACGCACTATAAGCTGCACTTTTTGATATGACCATTTATTACATATTGCTTGTGACAGCCTTTGTTGGTAACCAAGCTTACTGAACAACCGTGCTAGCTGGTACACCTAAACAGCGATGCAATTATTTGTGTACTAAAAATTACGTCAAGACAGGAAACAAATGTCATTACATTTTTCACACGTGTGTCTTACTAATTGAAACCAGGTTATAACCCAAAGTGACAAAAAAATCCCAAGCTTTTGCTAACGTATTAAAGGCTGAGATATAAAACATGAGAAGCATCCAGTAAATATATAGCAGAGGTTACGTGAAATATTTTTCATAAGAATAACAAAAGCAAACGTCTACTTATGTATTTGTTTATGGCATGGAATGAAGCTGGACAATGAATGAATGAAACTAGAAACGAATTTTAATCAAACAATGCTGAGGACACAATTCGCAAGTTGAGGAATGTTAACATCAAGAAAATACGAACAGTAGATGAAGCTTAAATTCTATTATTCAAATATTGATTGATATTGCAATCAGTATAGTATTTAGTTGTCGTATTTAATATTTGTGAACATTGAGTTCCCAATATGTAAAAGAAATGAACATGCAAATGCATTCACTAGTGTGACGGTATTTACGTTTTGTCGGCAAGGAGAAAGAAACACAACACTGCAGGGGACGCACTAATGAGAAAAAGAAAAGTAATTAGTAGTTGGTTGTTCAACTGAAGAAGACATGAGCTTGAGTGGTCACTACTATTACATGAGAATTGCCCCCAAAAGCATTGTATATCTTTCAAAGAAGTCTATTGTTGCTAGACCACAAAGCTTTGACCCTCCAAATTGTGTAGAAACGAGAATCCTTACATGTATGCTCAACAAGAGGGATGAAGTTTACGCTGTTTTAGGCAAGTACGCTCCTAAATTTTATTACCTAACTCACTGTCTTTCTGGAAGTAGCAATGAAAGTAACTTCAAGTTTGACACTACGCAACCTGCATTAAAGAACATAGTTCGATCCATGTAATTGTTGGAGGCTTGAATATAATGGGTTTCTTGCGTTCGCTTTACACCTAATACAAATAGGGCTTCAGTTCTATTAAAATTTTGCTGTTTGAATTTCATGTACAAATCATTTCTTACACTTTAAAATCATTACTGCCACCTATTTCAATGGAATAATAACTAGACTATCAATAAGTATTTTCACATAGTATGCTGCTCTGGCTTGATTAGTCTTCATACTTATACTATACACAACTTTTTCATCATAAATGCTGGACTCCAACATATATCCACTGTTCAAGGGTTTCAAGCTACTCGAAACCACCAACAAAAAGTTAGAGACATACAATACCCGTGTGAATACTTCACACTTTTCACAACATTTTCGCTTCCAAATTTACTAAATATATCTTCCAGTTTGGATTACTCCCTTGCTATTAAATACTTTTCATCTTTACAATTCTTCTTTTCTCTAGAGTAAATACACGTTTAAAAATGATTTAGTAAAACGCCAATTCTAGATTTTATTGAAGCAAGTCTACAAAGTACGTTTATCACCTGGGAACAAAAAAAAGTTTTTTCTTTAGTAGGTGTGATGTATATATGTGTAATTGGGTGAAATGCGATAGAAAATTCTCTAAGTTAGCAAATAGACAAAATCCACAGTGGCTCATATGTTTGATCTGTGTACATTTTTAACGTGCTGATCTTCTGGGATTCGATATAAAATCATGAAAAACTAATTCAGTTATTGTTTGGTAGAACCGAACGGAGTTGGTAGAATTGAATTCATGTTTGCCTCCAATATTTGTTTAAGTTGATTTGAGGATATTAACGTTACATATTTTTTCACAAATTCTAAAATATTTATAAATAAACAAGTCAGATTTAAAACCCCTTGCATAGTTTTTGCTCAAGAAGCTTATGGATCATGTTTTGATGCGGAAAACAGTCAGTTTAATTGAATTCATTCCAGTTTTTAGACAAAATAATCGGTAATTATAATTATTTTTATGGCTTTTATAATTAGTTAGCCGAACAACCAATTTACTAAACTTTTACGGGTAAAGTAGTCTGTGCCGAGCTTCATGAATTTTTTCACTTGAAAAACTGATTTATAAATTGTGCATGATGTCTGACTTATTTTATTTAGGGGTTTCGTTTTAATAACAGTGAAAACATACTTCCACCTCCACAATTGTCATCATGTTCTAGAAATCATTCATTAATCTTACAAAATCGATAAGAAAGTTAAGAGTAAGTTTTTTTTTTATCAAAGCACGAAAATCGTATTTTGTGTAAAAAGTTGTGCAACTGCATCTTCAGAGGAGATCGATGTCTTCACAAGGCATGCTAAGTCACATTTTCATCAACTAGTTATTTCGTTTTTACTGTAAATCTAAAATAAAGTTTATGTGTAAAATTTTGCCCTGGACCATAGTGATCTACATGCTAAATTTGAACGAAATCGGTTTATGCATTCTTGCTTGTTATCGTGAAGACAGACGAAAAGTCAAACACGATAAAGTCAATACTCCGCTTTGCTTTCAGCTGTGTAATCTTAGTTTCCTGGAATAAGTTGTTTATGAATAACTGCGCAAAATAAAAAAAGGCAAACACATGCCTCAGTACAAACAATAAAGTGTAAATCAACTTCAGTCACCAAAATAATATTGAGAGTAAGACAATATTTGCACTATGACTGGAAACATTTTTAGCCTATTTTCCCAGTACAATTCGTAGTAAAAGTTTACACAATTTTATTTCCTAATCCAAGCCTTCTTATCTTCATACTTTCACTTGCACATAATTTATTTCAATAATCAACCCACAATTTACTACTGACTTGTTATAAACATATTTGTGCTAGATGTCTGGACAAATGAGTTGCTGTACGGTAATAAGTCCTTCGTACACAATGATAACAACATTTCATCATGCACTCAATTTCTTGTAAAGATATGATAAACTAAAAGACATCAAGCTGGATTTCTGCGTAATGTGATTTAAAACATTGCTTTGAAACAACATAAATAGTATAAACAAGGCTCTTCAAAGTTAACCTAGTTTTGAGGAATTTACATGTATACGAGTCATGATGTATTAACCTATATATACGCGTATGGTTGTAATAACAGCTTATTTTAAAAAGCTGTGTTGATGACCTATCGCATTCTCACCTCTGGGAGTATGTATAAAACCATAATTTCTCCGGTGCAACACCCAGTTGATCTTTACTATTTTGGGGACGTGCATCAGATCTTTACTCAAAACATAACTTTAAAATTTATCAGTCTCTCAGTTGAAAATGGCAAAATTTCAGTTTTTCGTCATTTTACTACTAATTTCTTTGTTACTGGTTCAACAATCTTTGTGTTCTTGTAAGTTCATCAAGTTTTAAACTTGATGAAAAACTTATCTCAAAGTTCGTAAATTGTATGCATCAATCTGTATTGTTTTCATTTTTTCAGGCGATGATGGAGATGGATATGCCTGTTGGCATAACAACTGGCAATACCGTGATCAGCAGAGCGCAAGTATGTTATTTTTCAGTTTATGTCTACGAGAACATTAGTTGAAAAATATTTAATAGTTCGTTCTATTTCAATTTTTTTATCTGTCAAGGTCGAGGCTGGCTGTATAGGTGGTCATACAAATTATTTGGAAGATGTTATTGTTGCGGTACCGCAGAAGCGTACAGGAAGTATATAAATTAAGGCGTGCTTTACCTGGACCCATGAAGATTGGAAAATAGGACTTGTTACATAAGATATAGTATTGCATTGATAATATAATAAATATAAACAGTGAAAGTTATGTCCATAGACCTGAAACTAATAAAAATATAAGTATGTCATAAAAAACCGTAATAGATTAGTAATGTATTTTATTTTAATTTGGTTTAATGGCTTAATAAAATGACTCCATCACATATGCAATAAGAATCCAAATGCCGAAGCTTGAAGGGTGAAATTCCATCAATCATATTTTTTATTATAGAAGTTCAAGAATATATATGTATACATACTATAAAAATAGTTTGATATAAAATACTTGGCAATATAAATAGAGCACACTTTCAGCAACAACAAAGTCAACGGAAAACAACAGGTTGGAGGCAGGTAGGTACGGAATTGCAATGAAGAGCAAGGCAATTGGCACTAGTGTGTTACCTTTTTTTATTGTAAACAATCCAAAAAGCAGTGTTGGGGATTAAAGTTATGATTTGTGAAAAATATGTAACGAAGGACCACGCTTTTAATGAGAGCGGCTCTGAATGATTAGAAATGATTAAATGATAAAAATGTGGAAAATGGTAAAAGTCACCGACACACTTTGTGCATGAAGATGATAACTGTTCAAAATATGCACCGTCAATTAAGAGAATTAAATGATGAACAACACAAATAATTTAGGTTTTCGAATGGTCAAATTAGTAATTTATTTCTCGAGCACAATTAGCTTATTTTCTGTGTCGAGATGAAGAAAAAGAATCAAGTCACAAAATTACAACTTGAAGAGAAGACAAGGCAAATGTGTGCAGCTCTTGTGGCTGTCTGAATGCAAGTGTGTAAAAATACATGTACTATGATATATCAAGATAGACGGATCAAGTTCAAGGTTAAGGTGAATGAACAGAAAAGTTACACGTCAGCAATGCAAGCAATGCGTTGTCATTGACAGGCTGCTGCATGCTTTACATTCTTGTGGTTTTTTAGTAGGAGTAGTGGTACAATTTGTATTTGGTGTAAAGAAGTAGTAATCGAAGATAAGAAAAGGTGCCACCACCGGCACTTTACCATACATAGCACAAAAACAAACCAGAAGGGCTATTTATAAATTGAATACAACAAATAAAATAAAAGATAAGAACTGATTACGTTCTAAACAAGCAGCTTGATGTTTTACTTTTTATTCTGGCAAGATATTTGAAAGAAATGAAAGGATAAACATATTTTTGGATTTCTTTTAAAAATAGTTCGAATTCAAAGTAGTTACAGCTTCTTGATTAACAGTTGAACCTACAGTTGTAAAAATATTCCATTTTTGTGATCCGAACTTTTCTTAACACTGCATTTTCATTAAATATATCAAGAATTTCTTTTTTGTAAATCAAAGTAGTCAAAACTTAGAGATCAAAGCATTGTGAGTTTTTTAATTCAAAACAAAAAAAGAATTCTCAACTTCCGACTTGTTTTTACTTTTGACTTAAAATTCGGCCCCTTTTTAGAATTAATGGCTTTTCGGACTACAATAAACAAGGTCATGTAAAAGACAAATGTTGCGAAATTCCTGGAATCCCTAATTGTTTCAACAAGCAAAATATAGCCCATTTTTGCCCATCATTACTTAATGTTCATCAGTGGGCGTATCACCAGAAGAAAGTTGAAAATTGGCTTGAGGGTGAAGTCTTGCGTTCTGTTGTGTAGGTGTAAAATAAAGTGAACACAGAATTTCGAAAGCAAATACACATTTTAGAATTAAATTTTATTTACTGGATAAGTTAAATTTTACAGTACATTTTAATAGTTTATTATTAGTGTACTTCATACATTTTTATTGCGTATATAAAAAGTCCGATTCGTTCTTGTCCGCTTGATTTTCTTCGTTGTGCACGTTTTTCTGCGTTGATGAAGGGATAAACAAGTGAAGGTGAAGGTAAAGGTCGTGTAAAAAACTGATACCGGGAATTGTGATTTAAATTTCTTCGAGAAGCATTGGTTCACAACCCACAAGACCGGAAGTGACCGAAGTTGCGTTCGTTTTGGACAAAGAGAAAGTTGAGCTGGAGAAAGTTGCCGTTTCAAATTTCAGGTATTCATTGTCATTCAAACCTAAAAAGTTTTGGACAAACTCAGCGTTGGTGTTACTTTGATTTCCGGTGTTAACGCTGACGAATTTATTTTGAACTGAATTCGATTTACAAAAAAAATACTTTTTACTTTCACGCAATTGTTGGAGATTAGACACGTTTGTTTTTTTCAACTGAGAAAGCTCTTCTGGCGAATATAGACATAACAGTTTGTGGTAAAGCAAGAAAGATGTAAGCATCAGTAGACACGCCAGCGCATCTGATCGTGCTGTGATCCCAGCTACATCTTCGGTGTTTATCGGATTTCAGGACAGAGTGAGTTGTGACCTGGGTAGTAGTTCAGTCTGAAAAATAAAAATAATTTCAAATATTGCATATTTTTAATAAAACTGCCTGGTGGATTTTTGGTAGCATATTTTTGGGTTCCCACCCAGCACTTCGTTCTCACTAAAGACGTTCTTCATTGTTGAGCTAATATTTTAACTTTCAAATCAATAAAACAATTAAGTGAGTTCTTTCAGTTTACCAAATGTCATTGTGCACTAAATATCGATATTAAATCGTATTTTATTTCTTTCTCAATTGCGTGTATAAGTTTAACCAACAATATGAGCAAATTGTCGGTGGAATTACTGACTGACATCTACATCTGATTGTCAACTTTCACAAAGCAAACGTTAGGAAATGATATTGCATATAAATGGAATCCGATGTTTCTTGTACTCACAGTTTTATTTCCATCTGAATATTTAATGGGGCTTTCTCTCTAGCATATTGACCTTTGAAGTCCGTCAACTTATCAAACATCACGCAACGTCTTTATTAACTCCTCGTTAATAATTTTGTTTTGCATAAAGGGATAAAAACGACCCAAACGAAAAACTAAATACGAGCATGAACACACACATTTTTATAATTCCCACAACTGTTTCTAAAATCTATTTACCAAATAATATCAGAAAAATACACGTAGGAATACAATGTTTTGATAGCATTTTTTATTTCCACCCAAAAATAATTACTATAGACAAGAATTTATTAAGTAGAATGTTTTCATAAAAACTCATAAATTTGTTAAAACGTTTACACACATTTGTTTTGTTCTTCTGTTTATATTCTTAAAGAATATAAAATCACGATTTGCAATATAATTTCATGCAATATATATCTTTAATAGTATAACAGATAAGAGGCTTACCTAAATGTGAGTACAGTAAGAGGCTTGTAGCTTTTATGGGACAATGGACTGGACATGGGCATTCCCCAGTAAACATTCTATCATAATAACCACCACCTGTCCCAATTTTCACCTTTATTGATAAATGAAGACAAACGAGGTTTCGTTCTTCTGGCCAAGTTGACATAAGGATTGCGCACAATGGCCACTATATCATCATGAACAAAACCACCGGTCAAACTGTTTCAATAAATGGTAGATGCCCCTTAAAACACGTAAATGTGATACAAATGCAGTTTTGTGTCTTTAATTGAGAATGCCACTCTAACACTTTTGAACGTTC
>JAQFZH010000972.1:0-25434 GCA_034695485.1 Entomobrya nivalis
TTGTTTCTAAAAACATCTCTAGTTCAGTTACACGCTTCAACGTTGTGCCAAATGAATTCTCAATTCACTCCCAATTACAATTACTCCCAATGTTCGTTACAATCTTTAGTGGGTGATTTTTTTGGTTTCGGATGGGTTTTGTGTTTCGAGCCAATATGAACAGCCTTTTTTTACTGGAATGGTATCCTGTTTTGCTGGACAAAACTGTCGAACAAAAAAAATGCACATGATTTAGTTCAAATGCTTTTTGGAGTTGATAAGTATTGATAAAAAGCAAATGTCATTTTTTCTATGTAAAGATTACAAAAGTAAACTGATAAAATCGTTCAGCAAAATAAGTCACTTTTTTGAATTTTATATCGGTTATGATTTGTATTATTTGACTCGTAGTTTTCATATTCCCCTTTGTGAAATGACGGCTTTAAGAAATACCATCCAAAAACTTGAGAATATAAATCACCATTATAAGGGACTATTCCTGATACAAAGATTAGAAAATATAACCCCAAATTTTGCATGCTGAATCAGACCATTATTTATACTATCTCAAATGTCAACGTTGAAACCTCAACATCCACCGGGTGGTCATAAAATTACTTAGAAAAAAGTGGTTTCCCGCCCAGTACAAGTCCGTTTTAGGGCTAGGAAATTGAAATTTGGCATGAAGGTGCACAAAAACAGTTAAAAATAGGTCCTTGTAGCGATTTTTTAAATTAAAAAAATGCGATTTTTTGGCGCTAAAACTCTTACAGTAAGTAAATAAAGTCGTAAATGGGCTTTTATGCCAAATTTCAAGTCTCTAGCTCAAAAACTGAGGCGTACTTGGCGGGAAACCTTTTTGTTAAACTAATGCAATTTTTTGCCCCCGGTAGACGTTTAATTTTCAAAATGGACATTTGAGGTTCTTATATCGACCTGATAAGGCATGCAAAGTTTGGAGTCATGATGGGGGACGTATTTTCCTATATTTATATCAAGATTAGTTCCTTTTATTCGTTATAAAACCTGGCTTTATAATGTACGTGTAAATTATTATAAATTTTCGGGAATATCTTGCTTATACAAGTTTTTTAATGGTACAATAGTAACTACGTAGTAATTAAGCCTAAAATCTCATAAATCGAGATTTATGTCACAATAGTCTCAATGTTGTTGATGCATTCATTTCGATATTGATTTTGATGGCCACCTAACACATCATAATATTTTTGATCAGTTTCTGATAATTAACAAATATTCCCTTTCCCTGTTGATTCATTGTGACAAAGTTTTGATAGATTTCAGCCTTGTGGCGAATTGAATTGATAAAATAATGGAGCCAGAAAGACAAAGAGAGAAGGAGAATTTGATAAAACGATATAGTTGTGTGTGATGCCAAGGATTAGAATTTAGTTACAAAAATATCCATAACTTAAACAAATTGTGTAATCTGACCAGCATATTTGTCGAATATACAAGATATAAATTATCCACCTGTGAAAGATAACTATTTTCATAGCAAATGTAAAGTGATTATCGTTGTTCTATGTTTATATGGCTATGCATCATAAGTGGTGAGCAAAGTATCAGATATTTAGCTTCCACATTGTCGTTATAAACTATTAGCATTATATGCAGGACTTGAGTTCTAATTTTCTACAAACAAGTTTACATTACAAGTAGGTATACCAGGCTGATAAAAACCGTGTTCATTTCCTCAAACCACCTTAAATACCTGTTCAATGTAAAAATGTCATGGTGATATGTATTTAACAGTATAGATAACGGCTTTATCCAATATTTATCCTATCATCGAAAAAATAGATAAGGTTTCACCAAAAAAGGTTGGATTTATGTGTAATGTCATTAAGTACAGTCGGTTTTAGGTATGGTGTACAAAACTCATCATCATTAGCATCATATTTTTTCCTTAGTTCACCGGCAAAAATCTTTTGTGGTGTAAGGCTTTTATTTTTGTAAAATAATTAACAAACTTTCCAATTTTAAACGATACGTGATACAGTCTAGTATCACGTGTATATATTGACAAAACAAGAATCTGTTATATTCTGTAACTAATTTGGATGGCTAATTTTAAGTGTTAATTACTTAACATACTATTTTAATGATAAATAATCAGAAAGAACGAAGGCGTTCTGATTTAAAGTTTTCAAAAATTAATTAAGTAACAAGGTACCTGTGAATTTTTCAATTTTTTGGTGGAAATTAGAGGTACCCATAAGCTTTCAGAAACTGGAGAGGTCAGTTTTTTTAAAAGTGGACAATATGCTAAATTTAAAATATTAGTGCAAAAAATATGGAGAAAACGTTAATTTCTTCCAAACTAAAAGTCTGGATAAAGTATGCTTACTGGTTTCTTCAAATGCATGAGTATCTCTTATCTCTCTGATTTTTTAAATTCATTGGTAGCTTTTTATAACTTAATTTTAAAAAAACTCTAAGTATTAAAAGTTATTATAATCTAAAAGAAACTACCCAACCACTTAAAAAAATCAAAACGTTTTAAAAAATCAGAAATTCTTGCCGTTTTACCTGTTTATCTATAGCATTAAAACAATTAATTAGCTTATTGCGAACCTAAAAGCTATAATCGAGTAGATCACAACTCATGTATCACTTTGGGTCAAAGTGTCCTTGATAGGTCCGAAATTAGGGTCAAAGGTCGCAATGTCAAACACATTTCATGTGACATATCACTCGAAATCATTTTTCATTGGCAACAACAATGACCATCCCTAGCGTCGTTATAAGTCGCAACGTTTCAGCTACGTCGTTATGATCGCTCTTACAGCGGGTTTATTAATTAAAAATATTTACCAAAAAGTGTACGAATAAAAACAAAACGATACGATTTGTTGTGATATTTGCTACTGTATCAATACCTTTGTTTTATTTTGTTATTCAAGCTTCAACGTGGAATACGATTTTGTTTATTCGTCAGTAAAATACATGCATTTGTATTTAACATATTATTAGATTCTTTACGTAAAAGAATTTTTTTATCGTAGTTTTGCGATTAGTTTTTTTGGTCTGTTCGTCTGTCTGTCAGTCAATGGTCTAACGTTGATATCCTACAGCCAATTTTCTTTGGCATAACATTCCTCTACGCTTTGAAAAGTCTACTTTTGCATGTGATTTTCCGTCAGAATTTCTTAAAGAAAATAATTTGTGACTGACTTTCCTTAAACATTTTAGCGGGGAAAGGTGGGGCATTTGAGAATAAAAGGTTTGTTTCAGTGTTGCCATTTTCCAAATACCACAAATAAACTTTACAAAGAAAAAATCAGGCTCTAAAAATTTTTCGACGGGGTTACCAATTTTCTTGATTACAAAGCATGCCCTACAATATTTTTGTTGCTCAAACTTTACCTTGTTTGTCTTAAATTTGGCAAATTTGAAAAGTGAAAAAGTATTATGATTGGAAAAAATAGAACCGGCAGTTAACTTTTTTGACACTAGTGTCTTATAAGTGATTAACAATAATATCAGTTTATTGTCTGCAAGATTCTATCGTAAATATACATATAAGGAATTTAAGTCTATAGAAATTGGAGCAACATTTTTTTAAATTATAGTACATTATATAAAAATGATATAAATAGTCATACAAAATTTATCCATTATTTCAGTATTTTTTTTACAATAGTCGAAGATATATGTATACATTTAGATACCCTTAAAATAATACATTTAGTCATTTTTTAGTTTTTCAATCACTACTTTTACATTCTGAGATATCTATCGAATCGTTCGTACAGTCATGAACGAATCTATCACATTGATTATTTAAAAGGTAGCTTAAAACAGTTGTCTTAAAAATCAAAGCCGACCTAACTTGTTGGTAGACATTTTCTGGCAAGTTAATACACTTGTCAACTGCATTGTATTTAAAAGCACATTTACCCCAAAAAGATAGTACTGGCAGTCTAGGCTCTATGTATTCGTTGTTTCTGGTTCGTTGTGTTTCATGAAATGAAAAAAAAATCAGATAGTTATTAAAGTAGCCAAAATTCGTCATAAAAGTACACTTATAAGCAAAACAGAGAGTATCATACGTATATATGTATTCGGCATATATAATTTCTGAATCTCCACATAAATCAGTAGTTACTGAGTCATATTTTCTCTTGTTTAAAATAAACCTAGCAACACTTCTAATGATTTGGTCAGTTTCATGCATATTTTGTTTGCTTTTGTTGCTTAGCCAAATTATGGAACAGTATCTAATATAGGACATTATTAATGCATTTACCAGAATAATTTTGCTTTCTTTAGAAAGAACCTTAAATCTAATCTATAAAGCTTAGATAACGAGAGGAAACATTTTTTCTTTACATGCAACATGTGTTCATTGAAACTAAGATATTGATCGAAAATAACTCCTAAAATTCGTAGTGACGTTACCTTTTCAATAGGCTTACCCTCAATACATATTTCTACATTTCCCATTTTTTATATTTTTCTTTGTACCTACAAATAGCAGTTTTGTTAACATTAAGCTGTATATTGTTATGCACCATCCAAATAGTAACCAATTTTAAGTCATTTTCAACATTTTCTTTCATAAGCTGAAAGTTGTTGACATCACTTGAATTACCTGGATTACTATCATCAGCATATAAGTAAGTATTACATGATTTCGTTTGTAAGGGTAGGTCAATTATGAATATTGCAAAAAAGAAAGCTGAAGTACATGAGCCCTGAATTATACCAAGCGTAGTTTCCTTCGTTAGTGACCTTGTTATGCATCCATTTAGATTTCTTTCTACACATTGGAATCTTTCATGAAGTAGTGAAGATATAATACCATCATCGATACCATACCATTTCATTTTTTCCGAAAGAAGGTCAATGTCAACTTTGTCGAAGGATTTCTGCATGTCCAGTGAAATAATGCAGCTAACCTTTCCCATGACTAGATTTTTCAAGAGTTCATCTTGTAGAGCTATAAGAGCGTGTAGTGTGCTTTAAGAGCGTTTGAAGCCGAATTGTCTCTGAGATATGAAATCATTTTTTTGAAAATATTTCCTCATTTGGTTAAGAATACATATTCTTAACCAAATATATTATTCTTAACATATTTGGCCATTTGTCAAGGAGTTTTGTTATAACAAGTATTATGGCAATTGGTCTTGTTTCATTTGCACTTTCGGTTCACTACATTTTGGTACTGGAACTTTTCGTGATATTTTTAACACACTAGATACATCTTGATTTTTAATGAAATTATTGAAAGATACGTGAGGCCAAAAATAAAGTTGCTAGAATTCATGCATAAATTGATCATTTCATTACAGATACCCATTGTGTCCTCAATTTACTACGTTTATTTTTCATGGAATTCCATGCACGTAAAACGTCTAACGGATTTTTTTAAATCCAATTTTTTTATTCTGTGGGTTGATATTTTGAGGTTTCACAGGCATATTGCTTTGAGAATTTTTAATGGAGATAGATGATAGATATGTAGTGGTCATTAAGGGTGTCGGCATTAATGTCAATAATATGCTTCTGTTTCATGTCCAGGGGGACAAGTTTATCAATTGCTTTCCACATATTGTATTCATTCGAGAAAATGTTAAATTGGTTCCTAGAGTCCTGTAGCTGACTCTGTCTAATCTCTTTTTTGAGGTTCTTAACTTTGACTTTGTAGTTTATAGTGGTTTTACGTTTTTTAGGCTGAGAATGCGCCTGCTCTTTCTTATTAATTTAGTCGTGATTTACTTTTAACAATGGTCGTATTCGTTGATTCGATTCTTTTAGATTTTACCGGACAGAATATATCAAAAATATGCATAGAATTTTTCTAAAATCCATTGAAATTTGTAAAATGTACTTGGAATGTGGAGTTCAGACAATCATAAAAACCTGTTGTGATGTTCTTGAGATTCCTTCATTTGACATGTATGCTAATTTAAGTTTTTTATATTTACCTAAAATACAGTCAATTAGTTTATAGACAGACTAGATTAAAATTACACCATTAAATTCATAATTATTTTTCAAATATTTTGGACATCCACTTTTACACTTTATCGTGGTTATTTGAGATATGTTAATTTTAATGTTGTCTCACTACTTACTTGTGTTAAATGTTTCATATTTGTGACAGAACGTATTCAATATGAGACAGTTGAGGTAAATTTCTTGCTGCAGGCTCCAAAATTAAACGACCAACTATGAAAGAGCTTGTTTCTCGCTGCTGCCTGATCCCTTCGAAAATCATCATCATATTATAAATATATTTGCATTCAAATAGTTTGGATTTTTTACTTTGTCAGAAAAGGTAGTAGCTACATATTGGTTGAAAATGGGAGTGTGTTGACCCGAGAAAACTGCAAACCCCCTTCATAAACATTTTGCTTTGTAAAATTAGAGTCACCGAATTAAACCATTTTCTCCCAAAAAAAACTTTCCTGTTAAATTGACTGAAGTTTGAAAGCCAGTAAAATTTTTTTTTCTTCAAGGAATTAGGACGAAAAATAACAGGCAAAGGCCCTGGTTTATTATCTAGACAACGTATTTCCCATTTTCGTTACACATACACACAGACTCTATAGTTACATTGCCACATAGTTATTGATTACATAGCTACCTCTGAAGCAAAACATCCCGAGAGTAGCAGTTTGTAGGTCGCATGTTGACTTACAAGCAAATATTTTAATTGTATTATGTAATGGATGGCTAAAATTAACAAACAATTGTTGTCATGGGAGCATAGGTCAGAATTCTATGAGCAGGGGCTCCAGAAGTCGAAAATAGTCAGCAAAATAAACGGTTTTATGCCTTTCATTTCTCAGATCAGAACTAATTACATCTCAAATTACATTCAGATTCATATACCTCTTTTCTGCATATCATGACTTGTTTTATAATAATTTTTATGGTTCTTTCTCAATTGTCATAAAAACTGGCCTTGCATTGAAAACCAAAAATTATAATTAATGATGACTCACTTTTATTTTGAGTATTTACTACAATGCCCAAATTAAATCCACGTATGCTATAAATCAAACGTTTATTAAAATGTAAAAACGTTTTGGCTCTGCTGCATAATATCATTGGAGCAAGAAGTTTTATGTGCATAAAAAAACTTTGAACGAGATATTTTATAAACCACATGCAGTTGTCTGCAAATATAATTGACATCATAACCATTTTTGTAATCATTTCAGTTTGTAGCTTGTCATTGATTTTTATCTGCCCTACTTAAAGTTCATAACTATTCGAACTCGGTTAGGAAATATATTATTGCTGGTTAATGTAACCAAGCCTGTGGCTTATCAATGAAGATACAGCTAACTTTTATGCAACAAAAATTATTTTTATCTGTTTTTTCTAATAGGCAACACCAATAGAGTCGAAACCACTTATCAATCGAACAACCAACTTATTCATCTACCATTTCCTGAAATTTCCATACAAACAGGTTTCCAGTTCTTTTTTCTTTAACGTTTAAATTTCATTAAAAACTTATACTGTGATAATTGTAGAACGATTTGAATCATTTCAATACAATGGAAAACTCGACAAGTGAAATGAATGTAGAGTTGGCGAGTGAAGAAGAAAATACGTCAGTGGGCGAACTGGAAGTAGAGTCAGTGGGTGAAATGGAAGTAGATTCAGAGGTTAGCATCTTATCCAAAGGGAAACGCAAAAATCGCATTGGCGAGCCTGACGAAAGAGAAACTAGTGACACGGGACCTTCTACGAGCAAAAAACGAATGACAAGTACATTACAAAGGAAATCTACTGACGACATTAAGGCATTTTACAAGGACGTCAAGGAAACATTGCCCAAAGAAATGAATTGTTACATTCCACATCGATTTATCAGTAGGCGCATCATTTCACCGGATATTTTTCGCAAAATCGAGGACATTGAGGCCGATGACGTGTTTCTTATAAGAAGCACCACCAAGGCGGAGTTTTCCAAATTGGTGGATGAAGCTGAAATCGAAACATCGTCTAAGATCATGGAATCCACTAAGAAAAATACACCATACAACATAATTCTTTTGGAAAATATGGACCATGTTCAGAAAATGAGAGAAATATTTGTGACTCAACCTCTTCATATATTATCATACGAGAATGATGAACTTATTTGGCAAAAAACCTTTGGGGATATTCGTAACATTCATGAGACTCGAAAAGATATTCAGCAAATTCAAGACGCAATGGCTTTCTTAGGCGACATGATTTCCCAACGCTCAAGTGAAAGATATCCTATTTGTCTCTCAAGTCCCCCAGGAATGCAAACATCAGAAATTTTGTCCAACTTAGCACGAAATTTACGTATCACCAACAAAAATGGGATGTTATTTTTCATAGTTATGAAGGAGTTTATCAGTTGTATTTCAAATATAAAAAGAAGTCCAGTAGAAACTTCAGATGAAGGCGAAAACTCCCTAGATGAGGGCGAAAACTCCCCAGATGAAGGCGAAAACTCCCCAGATGAAGGCGAAAACTCCCCAGATGAAGACGAAAACTCCCCAGATGAAGGCGAAAACTCCGCAGATGATGACAATCATAGCATATTTTCTGAAGACAACATCCCCATGTCATACAGCCATGATGACATATTTTCAGGCCTTGTAAGCTATCTGTGTATTAACGAATCTGGCCAGTCATACTTGAAAACAAACAAACATTTAATCAATGAACTGCTGTTTGATGGTTTTGACGATCTTGATACAAATGATATTCAAATTGCCTATGAGATTTTAAGCATACTTGATAAAAGTTTTAAGGGAACACGCATTTGGGTTATAACTGCCCACATGACTGATCGCTTTGAAAGAAAATTTGGTGTCCTTGGATATGACATTAAACCAATCGAGTTGCAAGATCAAGTTAACTATTTAAAGTCGTATTGGTCGCTCAATAATTCTGGTTTGACAAACACAGAAAATTTGGCAGTTTTTGCTAAATGTTGTCTCATTTCAGTACAAGACAAAATGTTTGAGTGGGGTCAGGATGAAACCAACGTTCAGCTGCAATGTTTGTTGATACGTGAAGCATTTGAAGAGGCAGCAATAAAATTTGGCAGAGATGAACAAAAATCAAAAAGTGAGGAAATTGACGTTGAAGTGGAGGCATTCAGTAGTGTCGGAAAGCTGTTCCATGAAGTGGTGCATAAACAAATAGATAAGGCTATCAGAATGAGTCAGAACCAGAGTATTGATACCACAGACCTTATCAATTGGCACATGTACACTGCAATTCGTAATTTATTTCCAAACAGTCATCAAACATTTAAAAGTATATTATGTGCTAAAAATGTTTCTGACGAGCAGCTTCTTCATGTCGGATTATTATACTCAAATCCAAACTCAAAATGTTCCTTCGAATTTGTACACAATGCTTTTGCAGAATATTTGGTAGCCAAGTTTATTGTCGAGTCACTCTGCAAAAATACGGTGCCTTCCAATTTTGATTACGTGAACAATTTTTTCAATAAACATTTATTGGAAACAATTTCAATTGAATATAAAGTACAACAATTAACCCATCGATGTCGAGACTTTACACAAAAAGACATTTGTTGTTTTATCAACACATTGCTAGCAGAAATGCCTGCAGATTTTCCGCCTTTAAACATTCCACAGAACAATGTCATTCATGTATCGGAAGCCTGCATTTACAATAATTTCGAACACATTTTTGTTAAATATGTGCATCCAAACGTGCTCAAATTTAACTACAAAGAAAAAGTGTTCACTGAAAGGGTTTTAAAACTTTCAGCGTTTCGAGGAAGTGCTCATCTGTTTGAAAAAGTGTTTAATTTGTTTAGCACTCAGTATTCCTTTTCCATAACCCACATTACACAAAAAGATTACACTCTGCTACATTTAGCAGTAATTTGCGGGAATTACGAACTTGTGAATATTTTATTAGATAAAGAAAACTTTCTAAAAGAAGATGACAAAAGATTCCATAATCTCCTTCATGATTGCGCTCAAAACTCTAAAAGTATTCCTGGGAATGTTTTGAAAAATAAGTGTTTGATTCTTGGCCGTCTAATTGAAATTAACGAGAATCTGTTATATTACGAAAATGAAAGAAAGAAATTACCCATCGAGGTACCAGACATTAATTTTAAATTGGCTCTAAAACTTTTACAACGTGGTGGAGAGCAATATGTAGAAAATGGGTATGTCACTCGAATACTTTGCCAAATGACACAAACTTTGAACAACAACGAATATGCGGAATTAATTCAAACTTTTTTTTCTGGGAATGAACAGATAGTATGTAAGATGTTCGTTAATTGTATTTATAATCAAACTACAATCGTCGAAGAAATTTTCAGGTTGATGAACCCGGACACTAAGCTTTTGAACATCTTACAAAAATATGAAACTAATTTCAAGCCACTCACGAGAAAATTATCCGTTATTCGATTAGCCATGCAAAAGCAGGGGAACGTTGACTGTTTGAAGTGGTTGTTAAAAAATGTGAAGTGGAGTGATAGTGAACTGATAGAACTGATTGAGCTTCCTCTACCTGAGAGCAACCTTCATACCGTACTTGAAGATAAACACGTCCACTTAAACATCAAATTAAAAGGAGGAAAAACTATTCTACATTACTTGTGTCAATATAGGACTCTCTCAAGTATTCATTTAGATATTACCCAAAAGGCACTTGAACAGGATGTAGAATCAAACCTTACAGACGACAACAATACCACTCCTATAGAATACTTGATTATGAATGAATGTACTAGCATACGCATAAGGATCTTGAACTTGCTGTATGCAAAGGTGCCTACTACTGTGTCAGATGACCTGGTGCACAAGATGTTTATATGGGTATATGATAAACTTAATGGAAAAAATTCTGGCAGGATTTTGCATCTTTTTAATAGGACATTAAAGGACTCGAATGGAAATACTTTGCTGCACTATGCATTGGAGCAGCAAACAGAGAATAAAAAACAATGCATGGAAATCGTTCGCTTCTGCCCTGAATTCATCAATGCTTCAAACAATTTTGGGGAGACCCCTTTGCATATTTTAACAAAATACATGGATTCTTCAGATGGGTGGGTCAGAAGAAGTTTTAAATTGGAAAGTTGGAAAATTCTAATTGACCAAAACGCAAATCCATGGACCATGGACAAAGCCAAAAACATGCCAATATTTCAACTTTTATTAAACTGTGCAAAAAGAAATATTTCGGTAGGGTCGGCCGAGGCATTGAAATATGTGTGGACAAGTGGCAACCTTTGGGCTACTTTTTCAAACCAACATGTAAAAGATACAGATGGAAACACCTTATTACATCTTGCTGTTCAAACAAAGAGCTATTCATTATTAAACTGGATTTTGGCTTTTAAGTCTGATACCAGATCAGCTTCTCTTGGTCTAGACATTAACGCAGTCAACAAATTTGGCCAGACACCTCTGCATTTACTGGCACTCGATTCAGTTCACTTTATACACTGTTGGAAACTGCTAATTAGCAATAAGGCCAACCCATGGGCTATTGAAAAAGATGGGAAAACTCCCATTTGTAACTTAATCGAAAATGCAGATGAAAACTTGTTTATAAGTGCTGTATCCTGTGTCAACAAATTAAACGAACGAATTCCTAACAACCTACTTAGTAACCGTAATAGCATACTCCATGCAGCTGCTTACAGAGGAAACAAAAAAATACTTGAATACGTTTTTGGCTTATATGCAGATGTACGAGCTGTGAATTCATTGAGTCAAACACCGTTACACCTAACAGTAAAGCATTTAACCAATATTAAATCAGTCCGAAACGTGAATTTGACTGCTATACCACGTCCTTCAACAAATGTTATTCCACGTCCTTCAACAAATGTTATTCCACGTCTGTTTACACCTGTTATTCAACGTCCTTTAACACCTGTTATTCCAGGTCCTTTACCACCCTCCTTACCACCTGTATTACCACATGATTTAGCTTCGACTCGCGTCCCAGCTGATACTCCACCCCCGCCACGACCTCACTCACCACCACCTCCTCCACGACCACACTCACCACCACCTCCTCCACGAAATCTTGTGTACGGTTCGGTTTCTACGAATCGTGTATCTAGCCTAGGCGTTTATAATTATATGCAACAAATTGCTGTACAAGGAACCATTAACAGGCCACCTCTGGTTTGTCCTCCTGCTTCCCCTCCTCCTGATTTTTCTCTCGATAGTTGGATGTTTCTACTTGATAAAAATTCAGATATTTTGACATTTGATATTTTCAATGAGACTCCAATATGTCGTTTAAGATATGTTCGCCGTTCTACTCAATATGTGTTACTTGCCATCCTGTCAGCTTTGAACACCATTCGTAGTAATCGTTCAGTTGTTGAACAAATCATTTGGTTAATAGTAAAAAACTTTAAACTAGAAATAATTCGACAAGTATGCCAATGGTATACAGTACATTTTACCAAATCTCTTAATGATATAAAAATTGAAAACATGGGTACCATTTTGGATGCCGCCTTTTATGACGTTAATTCTAAGCAAGAGGGTGGATGTTCAATAGAATACTTAATATATGATATGAAATGTACAAGTACAGGTTCAAATCTCCCAAGTTACTCTATTTTTAAATGCATGGAATCCACAAGTATTGATATAAACAGGAGAGTAAAGATTCTGGAAGTTTTGGTTCAAAACAATTCCCATGTAAACGTAAACTGCCCAGACGAACACGGAATAGTTCCACTATCATCTCGAGATTGTGACGCAGAGTTTGTGCAGTTTTTAATTAAGCAGGGAGCGGATGTCAAGGCCCGAGACATTTTAGGGAATACTCCACTTCACTGGGCCTTCAAATATAATTTACCCATTCAGAAACTATTCTGCCGGATAAACGAATTATTAAATTGTGGTGCAGACATAAATGCAGTTAACCAAAACCTGGAAACTCCTTTACAACTTGCTCTCAAATTCTACAGTTGGCCTATCGTTTGTGTTCTCACTGAAAAAAATGCTGATCTGAATTTGTTATATAGTTCCCGAGATTCTTTTCTGCATCTCATCGCTGACAGTTTTTATTATAGAAATAAAAATAGTTTTAACAAAGTCTTGGAATATTTGATGAAAAGAGGTGATTGGGACTTATTTAAAGCTCGAAATGACTATGGACTAACCCCACTTCAGGTTGCTAGAAAACATGGTATAGAAATTGACAACGGTAAACTTGAGATTTTACGTGAACATGGAGTCAACATCGAAGAGTTGTCCACCTAGTTTTATAAATTTAAGCGTCATAATATTCACATAAGGTAAACTTGATTGTTGTTTAAGTTGTAAATGAATTAAATTACGTGATTTTATCGTTTACTTAGGGCTATTCTGAAAATATTTTCTCCGTAAAAAATTAATTACTATTGATTTTCTTGTACATAATTATAGTAGGAATATAATATAAGTAAACATTTAATAAATTATTGCTAAAACATGAGTTTGCTTGTTGCAAAATTAAATTAAATTAAGCAACACACGTCTGACGGTCAAATGTATCCAACCAACAAAATCGGGTAAAATTCTTCAAAGTTATTTAAAATTAGACAACAACTGACTTTTGTGCTTAATTAAATTGATGTAATATATGCGTCTTACTTGTTTACAGCATTTAACAAAATTTCGTGTAGGTACTCTTTACAACTGCTGCCAGCAGATCGGATGGCTTTCCTGCTTCAAAATTGTGTATGTAAAACATATTGAGAAGAAAGTATTGTTTCATTGTTAAAACCTGATAAAATGGTCGATCGTATGTTATATGTTATCAAAAAATATTTTGATTTTATAGATTAAAAATAATAGCGCAGGACCCCCAGGAAATCATAGGGAGCAATAACCAATACAAGGAAAATGGTATATTGGGAATGTTACAAAGTAACAAAATATACATTAACGATTAAAAAATAATTAACTTCCTACCAATCAAATAATAAATAGAAAAATGAATGCCTCATAATTTTATTTGTGTTATGCCATAGTATCTTCAAGGAGCGGAAATGGTTAAAATACATTTCTTCAGGGATAAATAAAAATTATGCTGTATGAGCAGATACGTTTCCATACAGTAGGAAAACTATATTGTAGTGGAGTATTGTATTTAGGGTCCTCTGTAGTATTATCCTTGAAAGCGTTGAACTCGCCAGTCGATTCAAATGACAACTTGTAAGAATTATGTATATTTGCACATGAGATTTGGATAAAAATGGAATACATACCTTCATACATTATATGTAATTCTTGATGCTAAATATATATTCACGATTGAGGATTTTCGCTTTTCTTGAAAATTAAACGAATACGGAGAGTATGTCATGAAAAATCGGAAACGATTGTTTTGGAGTTGGATGGAGGTTGAGCCTTTGAATAACACGGAATTCTCAACTAAATAATAGGTATCGATTTACGCAGTAACAATATATTGCAATTTTATTTGAAGTATGAAATCTAAACTGCTATGATGATTTTACCGATTTACAAAACTTTTTTAATGATTCGGAAAATGGATTTGAGAAAGGCTCAATTTGCGTCTAATTAAATGTAAGTACAAATAATTCTTAACTAACGATTTTAAAGACATCAAGTTATCAGTTTAAATATTTAGAAACAATTTAGGCTATGACAAAATCTAATCTTTGCAGTATCAGCTCTGCAATTTGACAAGGTGATACAACTTATGGTTTCCCAATGGAGAATGGAATATGACATGTGGTGTGGCAGATTTACTTGTGAATCGGTTATACTTTATTTTATGAAAATGTTTTCATTCATTAAGTTTTTAATCATTTTTAAAATAGATTATAAATGTAAATATTAATTTTTATCTATTACTAATAATACTGAGAAAATTATGACATGTTGTCACACATAATTGTTGTCAGTTGGTCTAATGTACACAAAACAGTGTTGTCAGATAATGTTCTTGATATGTGATATAAATGTATAATCAGTTTTAGATATCTAGGGCATTCAGCTTTGTATCCTTTACTGAATTTCCAGTTTTGTCATTTCCATATCGTTTGTCTTCGTTTGAGGATTTATGTAGTAACTTAAATTTAATTATGTTCAAATAAATCAAAAATTTACCTTTTTTGTATTTTTTATATTTTGTAACTCCAACGTTCAAGTTTCTTTTGATTATTAGCTTATAAAACAGATTTAAAAATTATGTATGACGTTCCTATCTATTTATATTCATATTGTTCACATAAATCTGAACTAAAAGCAAACTGATATATTTGTAATTGTATTTGATTGGCTAAGATTGATAATTTTAACTACCAAAATTATTTTAACAGGTAGCCAAACTTCAAATTATTTATTCAAGCTACTAGAAAAAATAACCTTTCTAAACTCAACCATTGCCAAATATTTCATCTTAATTTGTATCGTATACAAAAAAACTATAATCTCCTTATAAACGTGTCCATTATTTTAATCGTCAACCGTTGTACCAATGATCATCTTCAAATCCATTCCATTTCTCATACAGAATCAGTCCATCTACATATTTTAGAACATCTGTTTATCATTACGATCTCTAGTTTCAATAATCCTACCAAGTTCGTACAAAAACAAATATCCCCTTTCCCCTCACAAACTTCGTTGGAACAGTATAGACTCTTTTGGCAATCCTATTAAAAAGACCCTTCTAAATCGCAGATAACAAGATTTATTAGACCATCTTTTAAAATCTTAAGTGATCGATCCGGCATTTAATAGAGCATTATTAAATTACTATATGATATCACCATGTGACCAGTATTTTGTTTTCCATACTGATTTGAGATGTCATACTTTTAGAATTTAAATTCTAAAGTTGGAAGCCTGCCTGACGTTTACGCCGTCTTTTGAAAAGTATCATGGATCAAATGAGGTAAGGCTGGTGGAAAGTGATAAAATTCAAAATTAGTTGGCCGTTGCCGTTGACTTCCGGTTTGGGTGATTCTCCTGTAGTTATCCAGTCGCAAGGAATTCCTTTGAATGAGCTTCATTCCTTACTTCGCAGTACATAATATATTGGGTGAACTAAGAAACCTATTTAATATATCTTGTGTTGTTTTAATGTTAAAGATATATGCAGCTGAAGATGCCATGTACCTAATTATCTGTCTAATGAGTCGTGTCAACACTGAACATTTAAATTCGGAAGATAAAAATGCCGAAAGATCACATAATTTCACAATAAAACATCAAATTATAAGTAAAGCAAAGTTATTAGATTATCATAAAATGGCAAAAAACAACCTTGCACATTTACAATGACAAATAATACAGGTTTGTACACTCAGGGTCATCAAACAGAATGACCACATGTATTTTACAACAAACTTATTGCAATATGTATTTTGGTGATAGATGCAGAGTATATGTAATTGCATACGTATTACGAGTCACGTCATCATCATGAGAGCACAATTTATGCACTTATAAATGCCCGAAGTAGACTGACTTTCAACATCGACAACCAGCGTCAACCAAACTGATGTCAAAATCATTACTTGGAATTCAAACACCAATTACAAATATTGAAAACGTTTGTGAAGTATACCAAGCTCAACCATAAATTGGAATGCGTTACCCTTGTACACCAAATGCTTTCGACGTCCACACCATTAACATGGCACTTGGCACACTTCATCAAGCTATCGATTATTTAAATCCTTAAGCTTGGCACATGCCAATTTGACTTACGCACTTACCGGCCATTTGAATAATTTCAGTTACGTTTTGGTTTTTCTTTGGATCTGTTTTTACCAGTTTGTGTGGTTTATTTTGACTTTGAACCTGCTTGATTTCCCCTTTGCTCGCTTACTGTCATCATTTATCAGCAAATAAATGGCGTTTAATTGGTTGCTGGCATTATTTTAAACATTATTCTGACTTAAGCTGACATGCTGGCTTGATATAAAACATGAGAAAGTGGAGTCAAATACGAATAAATAAAGTATAGCTTACTTTAAAAAAATTAACTCTGAAGCTAAGACATTCACTCAGCATAAAATGGTTGATAAACGATTCAGTATTTTTATGGGATGCCGGACGAAAGTTGATTTAAAATGCATAACTTGATTAGTAAGTCACTCCTCAGGGCAAAATATCATGCAAGCTGATGGAAGGCTTAAGCTTTATTTTCTTGGCGACAACTTCATTACTAATATCATGAAAGATGTACTTAGTTGATTCCAGACAATGATTGGTGACTTAAAGGTTATTCTTTCAGCGTGGAAAAAGTGAACCCAATTCATTTATTTTACTTGCTTGGGGTTCATTTTGAAATTGCTAAGTGTTTCTTAAAATGCTGTGGCAGAGTTCTTTGAAAGTAGTTGCATAAATTATAGGTTCAATTATTAAGCACAACATTGTTTTTGTTCAGCAGCTAAGCTTTTGGAAATCATGTTAAAACAAATTAGGATTTCACTTTAGACAGGGTTATGACCTGAAATTTGACAAAGAAGATAGCAAAACTTTAATAGCTCTTGACATCCTAGCTTTGCATACTTATTGCATACATCATGACATACTTTTTCTAGTTTTTTTGTAAAATAGGTTCAAAGCCAATTTTTAATATGCTTGTTTTAATATACAAATTGACAACCATAGCGCAACAAATGATACATATGCAATATACATACATTACAGCATACAACAAAATTTATGTGTAAATTCTTTTCATGCTGAAATAAATTTCCTCTTTTGCAAACATGATGGCAATAAAATGCAAAAGGCTTTAAAAAACACACCTAACAATAATATGAGGATACAAAATATATTTATGTACTTACAAATAAGACACAAGTACGCAAACATTTGAGATAATCATCACATTTTAAACATAACTTGACAATACTTTAATTGCACAAATCGAAACAAGAGTTTGGGAATAATGTAAAATGTGTTGTACAATAGATTGTGTACGTTGACACAGCAAAGTTGTTCCACAACGAAACACGATACACTAATGCAGCAACAAACCAAAAAGATCTTAAATATTGTCTGTATATTTCCTTCCATATTAACTGGTTTTTGAAACTTAATTCGACTTTCCGATTAAAACGTGTTTCGAACACTAAACCACTTTATTACTCTAAGCCACCATTTCCATATTCCAGATTCATGCATTCCTCTTATACGCTGCAAAATATGCATTGGTATCAAACCTTTAAGATAAAAGGACGTCGTTGGTTGATGAAGAATTTGTGTTCCAACAAACGCCTGTTTACCTTTCAGCAACCGACGAAATGAATGACTTAAATACGATGACAAAATGGCAGCTTTTCTACTACATTTAGAAATTTGGTTGAAAATTTCCAATTCTTCCAGCTTGGTGAACTCGTTTGTTATTTCAAAGTCACTGACATGTACGTTGCGAAACCTCTCTCTTAATTGCAGAAAAACATTTTTTATTGTAGACACTGGCAAAAGAGTAGACCAGTTTAGCACACGGTGCATATAAATATTTTCTTGGAGTTCCACGATCGATTTAGGATCAGTAAAATTGATTTTATGGAGACCCTCAAGATATGAAGCTCTGTATAACCACGAAACTTCTGATTGAACGAAGAATTCTGGCATCTGTTCTGAATAATATACATGGCCAAAGTTCTCAGTTGAAATGTTTTGAAATGTAAAACTTTTGTTTTTGAGAACTTTTGAGTTCAATGCTAAATTTCGTACTTTAGTATAGTGTAATTATCTTTTACTAGTTGTTCAATTGTTTCATAATACTTTAAAGTTTTGGGCGCAGTTATTTTGTAGATATTTGCAGCTTTAAAAGCGTTGCTGAGAATCATGCACACTACAAAATACGTCCCAACTAGTAATCGAAAGGATGAACTTTTTAAAGATTTTACCCTGATATATTGAACACCTTGCTCTAATAGGGCACCGAAATTATCAACTAGTCTCAAAATAAAAGTACTTAGACAACACCAAAACATATCCTCTGCTTTCGCAAACCACATTGTAATAACCATAGTTGCTAAACAGTAACATCCGAAATAAGCAGCCCATGTGGATAAATCCAAGACATTAAAGAGATCTTTCAAAGTATATGTGCGTTTTCCTCTCAAGCCTTTACAGGAAACGAATGTAAGCTCATTCCAAGCATCTATGAAACTCAATGGCTGATCAATCTGGTGAGACTTCATTGTAGTTGATAAGATTACCTGAACTGAAGCGAAATTGCTTTCGGTTTCCATTGTTTCCAGAATGCCATTAGGATTACATAGCTTTGTCATATCTATGGTGGAATAAGTGTAGTTGATAAATATAGCCTGCCACCAGTGTACAATTATATGAGCTATCCGTTCACTGGACGTCGAAAAATCCATAAAAACTTTGTGTACATTATCACCATGGGATAAATAATTTTTGCAGCGATCAAAGTGATAAATTTGATGTACTTCTGAAGTCTGCCTTACTTTACTTCTGAAGTTATTACGTTCATAAGAAACAGCGAAGCCAACTTTATCATTACGGCTAACATAGGTTTGAAGCAAATATTTTTGAAATTCAAACATAGCCGTGTTTTGTGTGGTATACCAGAATTTTCCTTCGCAGTTAGTGCACGGACTAATATGTTCTACACTCAGCTTAGAGTTGCTGTGAACAAATACGAAAAACATTTCGTTACTAGACACATGTTCCGGATAGCTAAGGTACGAAGTTTGTAATATCCATTGGCTCAAAATACTGGACTTTAGGCTCTTTAAGGAGACATTGTGAAGAAGGAGAATGTTTAACGTGGGACTTGATCCTAGAGATGGTGGTAGGGTTTGGCCAAGCTCAGGACTAAAACGGGAATATTTTGAAATATGTGATCAAACCGTTGGAAATTTAAGATACATTAGGTCATTGAACTTTTTATTATCGGAAAACTTCAAATCAAGATTGAATGCGATGGAAGGTGGAAATAGTCCAATTATAATTTGAGAGGACCATGCCCTAGTATTTACGGAATATTTATATATGTCCAATTTTAAGCACACATTATCCACTGATAAATGCCTGAAGTAAAGTGAATTTCGACAGGAATAACTAGCGTCAACAGAAGTGATGTTTTTAAATAATCCTTTGGGTAACCATACAATATATTTCCAGTTTGTTAGATTCCCATTATGGTATATTTCCAAAAAACCTGGTTCGATATTTCGAAGTACAACTGGAGTACTTATGGCAGGTAAAGATGTCCAATGATAAGTTGTTATATGCACAAAACAATTTCTCCCAGACACGGCGGAAGCGATATATTCGTCTAAATATGACAAATTAGAATTGATAACCATTTTGGCATTGTCGTTAAAAGGGTTTGTTACATTTTTAGAAACGTACTTTACAGTGATGTTGTCATTTCTAAAAGCAAAGTGAAGTAAGTGATCCAAAAGGCCCGAATATATTTTGTACTTGTATATAGGTACACAAGATGTAATCATACAAATAAGGAATGGTATCACAACAAATAAGTATTTTAAAATATACATAGTGCTCTTAACTTTGACAAATGTGGTCGAATTTGATAATTTAATGAGAACAAAGTGTTCTATATTGTATTGAAATCGTGTTCGAAACAGAATGGAGATATAACCTTAATGTAATCTTCATGTGTTAAACTTCAGAAGGGTTTATTAAACCTAGTTCTTTACATTTTCAAATTTTAAAGTTCAAATACCTGTTATAGCAAATACGAATGACAGTAAGCTGAAGCATTAGCTTAGTATATACTTCAAGTTTCGATTAAGAATAGATTTGAAAAATTATTTTTTGAAACTTGAAGGCTTCTGGCAACGTCTAAAACTGCCTTGTAAGATATCTTTTTTATTGCTTCAATAAATTGGGATTGTAGAAATTGTAGAAGTAACTAAATTGTTAATATACATATGTAGCTCAGAAGGTTACCTTATTTCTTGATTATATAACTAATTTAATCAAAAAATGTTAAAGTATACAATGGATTTATACAACAAATATAATAAATCCTGCTTTGACAGTTGTGCACGTCAAATAGTTGCACTGTATAACCTAAAGTTATCGACCTCCGGAATAATTTGAACCAAGTCTTTCGTCTAACGATTGAACTGTTTCAAATATTCCATTAATGTTTACATTTATCTTATGTGTACTGATTAAGTAATTTATGAAGTTACATTAAACGAAATTTCAATTTACACTCAAGTTTTTTTTGGGTAAGTGAATAAGAACTCATGTCGTCCAATTTCATCAAGTTTTTAGAATTACACTTGAAACGTGGTGATTTAAATAAGTTTATTGTTTTAGAATATTCTCAGCACACTCTATTAAATATTTGCTTCATGGAGCAATAATATTCAAAATGTGATTAGTTACATAAACCGAAGAAGTGGAGAACATTCAGTATTTCTAAGAAGAACATTCGGTATTTCTAAGAAGAACATTCAGTATTTCTAAGAAGAACATTCAGTATGTGCTGGTTAGGGTGGTTTATCAATTGCTATATCGTGTGTAGACCTTGTTCCAAAACTTAAATTATACTATAGGTTTCCGCTCTATTTGTAATTTAACTAGTGGTAATATTATATAGATGATAATAAAACAAGAATGCATCACAAAATATATTGGTTTTATCTGTTTGGCCACTTAAACTTCGCGCACATACAAAACCTTTGTCCACAAAACTTGCCAGTTTAGCGAACATTATCCTCGTCATGCATTCTTTCCAGGCGTTTATCTAGTTTGGTCATTGTTGAAAATTTAATCTTCTGTCCCACCATATCACACTTATTAATTTTAAGTCACTCCTGAGCTGCCAAATTAAGACCAGAAAAAATTAAATGATTGTTTTGGTATTAGCATGGTATACATCGGCAAGCTATCGATTATCTGAATCCTTTAGCTTGGCATATAAAAATTCGACGGACGAGCCAACTGACAATATGAATGATTTCAGATACGTTTGGTTGTTCTATGGATCTATTTTACCAGTTGTTGTGGTATATTTTGGATTTGAACTTACTTGGTTTCGTGTTGCTAGCTTGTTTTTATATTTTGTCAGGAAATGAATGAAATGAAACCAATCTTTCCAGTGAAATATTTTCATTTCAAAATGTTGTAAAAAGATTATGCTAACTAAACTTTGCGTGCTGGCTTGAAATTAAAGGTTGAAAAGTGGAGCCACATCAGCATAAATAAATAATAGCATACTTAAAAACTCAACTTTGAAGCTAAAAAATCACTCAGCATAAAATGGTTGATAAACATTTCGGTATTTTTATGGGATGCCGGACGAAAAATGATTTAAAATGCATAACTTGATTAGTAAGTCACTCCTCAGGGCAAAATATCATGCAAGCTGATGGGAGACTTTAAGTTTTTTGTCGACAATTTCATTACTTATACCATGAAATATGTACTCAGTTGATTCCGGACAATGATTGGTGACTTAAAAGTTATTCTTTCCAAAAGGAAAAGTATAACCCAATTTATTTAATTTACTTGCTTGAGGTTTAGTTTGAAGTTGATAAGTGTTTCTTAAATTGCCGTGGCAAAGTTCTTTGAAAGTAGTTGCATAAATTATTGGTTCAATATTTTAGCACAACATTGTTTCTTTTTGTTTAACAGCTAAGCTGTTGGAAAATATGTTTAAACATTTTCTGATTTCACTTAAGTGTTTAAAAAGGGTTATGTCTTGAAACTTGACAAAAAAGATGGCAAAAAGATAATTGCTCTTATGCTTAATCGAAAACATATCTTGATATTCCAGCTTTGATGTAGACTTATTGCAAACTTCCTGACATATTTTTTTCTAGGTTTTTAAACAGCTTTATAATCGATTTTTGAATAAATATAATGGTTTTGACTGCTTTGATGCAATTCAAGTATGTAAAGAATTTAAGTGTAATTCACAGCAGCAGTTTTTAGATAAACGAATTCGATGAGGTCATTCAGGCAATTAAGGAGAATACCTTCGGGTAATTTACTTATAATTATACTTTTAACATGTTTTTGTCCGTATAGCGGCTATACCTTGGATTCCGGTTATCAATAAATAAATTTTACTACTTATATAATGCTTACTTCAAACCCTGTTTGAAGACAATATCTTTACCAACATTTATCGTTGCTTGTAATTAAAGTTATTAAATGATATCCGAATAACACGAACGTTTTATACTTTATACACTAATAGGCCAACTGGAAATCGATATGATTCCCAAAAATAATACAAACATGTAGGCAATAACCAGGAACAACAAGATTGATATATGGGCTTCTTTTTCTACATAAAAAATAAATGAGCTCTAGAACTAAATAAACAAATACCATTTCTCCACAGAATATTCGATAAATATTTAAATGTCTTTCGTCCAATAATTTTTTTGGAAAGCTCAAAAATACAACCAAGGGCTTCTGATAATGTATGAGCTCAGGTTTTTAAAAGCAAGGAAAAAATTATGTAAATAGACACTTTTGTATAATGCTTGGACCTCCAGATTATTATTTTTCGTATGGTAAAAATAAGCCCATTAATTATTTGGTTTTAGGAAGCTCAAAAACATACTAGCTGTTTACTGTTTTACTTGTCTAGTTCAGATACCGGAAAATTTTTTCTTAAAAACAGTTGCTTGACAGACGGCATCAATCGTTTTGTCAAAATGTTGATACTAAAACTGTTTTAGTATATCAGTTTTTGCTTAAACCGACATGTATGTCGCGACGCTTGAATAAAATAGAATACCAGAAAACCCTCATATCGTTCGTAATACAAAAAAATCGAGCATAGTATACTCAGCAGGTCAAACCATTTGCGTCACTACCAATAAATGATTCAACAGCATTGTGTCATATATATCCTAGCTGGGCTTGATCGTAAGCTGTAGTATCATTTCGTGGTGGCCCAGGAGACATACAAGAAAATGTTTGGAAAACATGTTTGGGTCAGAAAATAGCAGATTGCTTAAACTTTTACTCAGGTGCCGGAAACTCTTCGATATATTTTCCACCGTTCCTTACACATGGAACACGAAAACACGGCAATTCGTTTTGAAATCGACACGAAGTCTCAGTCTTATTAAAATAAAATGTCATTTAGTCTCTATTTACTTATTTCTTTACTTCTTACAATATGTTCATATAGCACCAAAACTAAGTCTACCTCTTCAAGTGCAATGTCTATTTTACTTTATGTTTTACGGAGTTGGAACATATGCCCTGTCATATCAGTTCAAGAATTCGAAGGACATTGTTGGCCTGTTAAACGGAATGCTGCTATTTGAGTCAAAACATAATACAGGTAATTTAATTATTAGCAGATATCAAGCTATAGCAATAATATTATTTTCTAAAACATTATTTTTAAACGTCCTGGCAACAGTTGGTGCTTTTGGAAATCACAGAATCAAGTTCGACTTCAAACGGAAGTGTGGCATATTTTTAATTCGGACTCTAATTCCAATGGCAACCTTACTTCCAATTCTTGGCCAAGTATCCTTTATCCGCAAACCTTGTACTCCTACATGCCCAGGATTTTTTCTTGTGGAGGAATGTCGCCTAAATTCAAATCTACTTCCTGAATCTTCAAAGTTGAGGGACATAGCCGTACCAATATCTTCTCAGGTTATAAAATCAGTGTTGATCTTATATGCTGTATTTTGCCGATTGTGGATGTTACATGCTCTTCACTGTGATATGGCTGTTTATTTGATCCTAAAGCCGTTTTGTTTAAACGAATACATTAGAGCAACAGAAGCTCTGATTGTAAAAAACTATGGGGTCACCAAAAATTCAAATGGTTTATTAGGAAGTGTATGTAAGGTGTATAGACAAGTTCAGCTACTAATCAAATCATATAACCAGCTAAATCGACGAAATATTTCTACTGTTGCCGTTTTTTATGTTGTTGTAATGGCAGTTGCAAGTATGTATGTGTTTATTAATTGGGGAAAATACTTAACCATAGGCAAGTTAATTATTAACGGATATACAGCAATCACGTTATTTTTAGAATGTGTGACAATTTTCGGAATAATGGCAGATATAAACCAACAATCTTTAGAACTAATTAAAAAGCTAAGGATTACCAGCACAAAGCTAATTTTTAAACGAAAATATAGTATAAAGTATGTTAAATCATTAGCCCCTGTTAAGGTATATCTGGGTTATTCCAATTTTGTTGAAGAAAGCACTCCCATTGTAACATTTGATTTTATTGTTCAAAGAACTGTTGAGCTTTCAATCATGACGAAGTAAATTAGTATATTTTAATGTTCATCAAATATTTGGTGTAACATTTTAGTATTTTTATTTTGAATCAAAGAATAAACAACGAAGGTAAATATGTGACCAACATCATGATTATAAGTGTCGTTCATATTTTGGTTAAGGAGGCACATCAAAATGAGCTCGGACTTTTGAACCCTTCCCAGTTCTCATATACTTCCCATGTTAAATAAAA
>JAQFZH010000973.1:0-25434 GCA_034695485.1 Entomobrya nivalis
AATTACAGTTAAAATTAATTATTCTACAGTCTGTCCTATTCCTCACATTATTTAATTCACATTGTTTTTACTTAGTTGAAACTGCCTCATATTTTTAATATTCATTTTACCTTTTGACTTTTGAACATTTATCAGTAATTTTAATCAAGAGTGGTTGGCTCTACCAACCTGGTCCTTCAAAAAATACTCATCATAAAAACCTCAACTCATCATAAACATGAGCTACTTACTTTGTCTGTTGATCTTGCATATCAGCATTTGTTGTAATCAATCAGCACGTTAAATAAATCAATATCAATAGCAAGCTCCTACTTGCTGTGAGAAAATCATAGAACTCAACAGTGTGTCCGTCTGTATGCACGATAACTCGAGTACACTTTATCTGATTATCATGAACCTTTGCAAGTTCATATGGTCAATTGAAAGAACCCTATTGATTTTGGGTCAAATCGGTTGACACAGGTCAAAGATAGGAAGCCTAATTTTGTGGAGATGTAGCCTTACAATAGAAATATTGTTATGATCATTTATCAGTGATTTTAATCAAGAGTGGTTGGCTCTACCAACATCATAAACATTTTTTGGTCCTTACAAGCCAGGATCTCAATTCCTAGTGATGTGTTCAGCGACCATATTTGAAATACAGTTCGAAACTATATTAGTGCTTTGGGGATCACTTCGGAAGCGTCACCGCCGCCATAAAGCACGGTGTGGTTTGAAGTGAGGCAAAGCATCAGCAGTACAATTATCAGTACATGTGGTTCGTCGTAGCATTCTTCGGTGGAACCTTTCTATGTCTTCTACTCAACACTTATTTCTACTCTGGAAAAGCAATCATGGCTGAAGTAACACCACGTCAGTCTGCCTTTCTCAATCTAGAAAAGCTCAAAAGAACAATATCTGCGATTACTCAAGCCGCAGTCACCGAACCAGAACTACTGGTTCACCGTATCAGAGTTGACGCATTATGGAAGAAATTAGAAGACAACCACAACATTTTAATGAAAGCATGTACTGACGCCGCAGCGATGAAAGTTCAGTTTGATGTGTTCAGTCCAATGGAGGATTGCTACATGGCGATCATGAAGAATCTGAATGAACTTCAATTTGATGTCAGTAGTCCTTCTGGTGGAGCACCATTTCATCCGTTTCAAGCTGTAAACTGCTAAGAGTTTCGTTACCAACTTTTAGTGGTAATTATGAGGAATGGACATCATTTAGTGATTTGTTCAAAACAAGCATTCTCAGCAATGCATCATTGTCAGGTGCACAAAAGTTACAGTATTTAAAATCGTGCGTGACTAGTAATGCAGCCAGTCTCATAAAGACATTTATGATTACTAATGGTAATTACAGTGAAGCGTGGTCGTTGTTGGAGCAGAGATACAATAACCAAAGAATTATCATTCAAACACATGTCAAGCGTCTTTTATTTCAACAGTCATTGAAATCATATTCAGTGTCAGCATTACAAGAAATGTTGAACATAACTAGAGAAGGTATCCGTTGTCTGAAGGTTTTAGGCCGACCAGTGGACAATTGGGATGACCTTGCCACAGTACTTTTAGTGGAAAAGTTTGATTGTGATATAAAAGCGGAGTGGGAGAAAACGCTTAAGGGCACAGCCCCACCCACTTGGTCAGAACTTGAATTGTTTATGGATCAGCACATCAGAACACTAGAAGCAAAAGTCACAACAAAACCAGTTCAGCCAAAGTCTCATCAATTCATTTCAAGCAAGAAAATTCATCATGTTCAATCATCATTCCATTCTTGTCAGTTTTGCATGGGTGCACATCAAATGTATCTATGTGCAAAATTGAGGGAACTTCATGCAGACAAGCGATTTGCAGCAGTGAAGGCTACAAATGTATGCTTAAACTTTTTGAAGAGTGGGCATTTTACTGACAAGTGCACAAGCAGTTCAACTTGTAGAAAGTGTAACCGTAAACACAATACCTTTATTCATGTTGACGCTATCAAGCCAAGCAGCGGAAATAGCAGAAGTAATTTCAGTGGTGATGGACACAGCAGCCAATCAACCTCTGCAATTGGCATTCATTCATCAACAGTCTCATCAGACTCTCCAAAGCTGTTAAAAACAGCTCTCGTTGACGTATTGGATGATCACAATGTCAAACGCGAAGTTAGGGTTTTTATAGACGAAGATCGGTGGGAAGGGTGGACTCATCAAGGAATCCAGTATGAATCAGTTGGGTCTCAAAAAGCAACGTTGTAATGTCACAGTCTCAGGTGTCTGTGAAACAACAGCATTTCAAAGTAAATGGAAAACACATGTCAGATTGTATTCAAGAATCAACAACGCATCCATTAATGTGGAATTACATGCAGTTCCAAAGGTAACTGGAAAAATAAATCAGCTGTCTGCAAGGTCACCGATTCAGTGGAGCAGCACCCTACATTATACTTCAAGGATTGAGAAAATCCGATCGTAATTCACCGGTAGCACAGGAGAAAATCTTCGGTTGGGTGCTTACTGGAAATGTAGCAAGCAGTTCGTCATCATCAATTAAAATCAACAGTTTTAAATGTGAAATAAGTGAGTCACTTGAAAAGTTCTGGAAGATTGAAGAAGTTCCATGCCACCAATCCATGACAAAAGACGAGGAGAAATGCGAAGCTCATTTTTTTTCAACACACATTCGTCGTGAGGATGGACGCTATATTGTTAGGCCACCTTTCAACGACAAGAAGAAGAAGCTTGGAGACAGTCGTGATCAGGCGCTCCGCCGACTACATGCCCTGGACAGAAGATTTAAAAGACAACCTCAATATATGATAGCTTATGTTGACTATGGAGTATGAAGACATGGGGCATATGGAGAAAGTGACAAATTCACGTCATTCAGTGAACACATTTTACTTACCTCATCATTTTGTGTTAAAAGATGACAGCACAACAACAAAGAAGCGTACAGTTTTTGACAGTTCTGCCAAATCAACAAGTGCTATTTCTTTAAATGATTGTTTACTAGTGGGAGCAACAGTGCAACCGGACTTGTTTACTTTACTGCTACGTTTTCGACGCAATAAAATTGCATTAAAGGCTGATATAGCAAAAATGTATAGACAGTTCCTTGTTCATGAGGATGATCGAGACTTCCAAAGAATACTCTTCCGTGAAGAGCCGAGGATGCCAGTGCAGGAGTACCGCCTTACAACCGTTACGTATGGCACAGCATCAGCCCCACATTCAGCGACAAGAAGCCTAAATCAATTAGCAAAGAATGAAGAATCAAAGTTTCCAGCAGCATCAGCAGCATTACTTGAGAATTCCTACGTAGATGATTTCCTTGGAACAGCTCAGTCAACAACTGCAGCAAAAGGTCTTGTCAAAGAATTAATTGGAATCACAGCAGCAGCAGGTATGGAAATCCGGAAATGGTGTAAGAACGATCCTGATATTCTCAGCTCCATTCCAGAACATTTACGTGAGCAGTGCAATGTGGATTTTGACAACATTTCCACCAGTTCCAGTGTGAGGGCCCTTGGCATTAAGTAGAATCCATCTACAGATAATTCCACGTTTAGTGTTTATGTGACAACAGACAGTAAGGTGACAAAAAGATACATTTTATCAGAAATCGCTTAGACATTCGATCCTCTTGGTTGGCTTGCACCTGTAACGGTGAAAGCAAAACTATTATTGCAAAAGATATGGTTGACTGGAGGAGTATGGGACAGTGAATTGTTTATTGAACTGCAGGAAGAGTGGGCACAATACTTACTAGAGTTAGTGAAGGTTGATCAAGTTAAAATCCCAAGATGTGTTATTGAAGCATCACACCTAAAAATAGAACTGCATGGTTTCGCAGACAGCAGTGAATTGGCTTTTGCATCCGCTGTCTATTTGAAGCGCGTGTATCAAGGTCATGTATCTGTCCATCTTCTAACAGCCAGAACAAAGGTGGCACCTTAAAAAAGGTCTCACTCCCAGAATTGGAACTTTGTGGAAATAATCTTTTAGCAAAAACAATACAAGCTGTGCAAAACTCACTCAACTTTCCAACAGAGCTCTATTGTTGGACAGACTCAACTATAGCACTTCATTTGATCAGATCCATATCCAGAAAGTGGAAGACCTTTGTGGCTAACGGAGTCTCTAGCATCCAATCGATCGTTCCACCAGAACACTGGCATCATGTCAGAAGTGAAGACAATCCAGCAGATTTACCTTCAAGAGGGATAAACACAGAACAGCTGACAAACTCATCATTGTGGTGGCACGGGCCATATGGCTTCAGTCCGACACATATCCACTCCACCAACAAGCAGCAGATGAAGCTGAAGTCAAAAAGTAGGAAAGTGGCAAGCAGCTGGCTTTCTTTCACAACAAAAAAGGCACTACATGTTCAACTCTTTTCGCTGCATTTTCTTCATTTAACAAATTGTGCAGGTGCAGTGCTTATATAATTCGGTTTGTCAATTATTTGAGAAACAAATGTGTAAATAGTTCAACCAAATTATCACAGCTCAGCATTTTCATCAGCCAAGACGGTTTACGACGTGTAGGAGGAAGAATGCAACGTGCAGACATCCCTGAAGATATCAGGCATCCCATTATCCTTCCTCATGATCATAATATTGTTAAATTGTTAATTAATGATATTCATCTTGTGAATCTACACAGTGGTTTTACCCTTACCCATGCAACAGTCAGACGTCATTATTGGATTTTACGCGGTCGTGATGTCATTCGTCATCAGCTGAGAAAATGTATTACCTGTAGACGTGTACAAGCCGTTACAAGCATTCAACTTATGGGTAACCTTCCAGTGGGTAGAGTCACAGTCAACCGACCTTTCCTACGTTCTGGAGTGGACTTTGCTGGACCTTTTCAAATCAAGATGCAGAGAGGACGTCGATTTCCAGTCAAAAAGGCTTACTTTGCAATTTTTGTGTGCCTCGCTACAAAGGCAGTACACTTAGAAGCAGTTACATCATTGTCCAGCGAAGCTTTGATAGCCTGCTACGAGAGGTTCATTTCCAGAAGATGATCATGTGCTGAAATTTACAGCGATTGCGGTACTAACTTCGTGGGTTCAGATCGCTTACTCAAAGAATTTCTACAGAATGAACAGTCCCGTATTCATCATCAGCTTTGCAACAAAGGAACAAAGTGGAATTTTAATCCACCAGCTTCACCTCGTCAAGGCGGTTTATGGGAGGCTGGAGTAAAGGCAGTGAAGTATCATTTTCATCGTGTCGTGGGTCAACATATCCTATGCCTGGAAAAATTCCAGACATTATTGTGCAAGATTGAGGCATGTCTCAACAGCAAATCATTATGTGCTCTTTCATCAGATGCAGCAGACACAGAAGCACTGACACCAGGTCACTTCCTTGTTCATGGCCCTCTCAACGCTATTCCAGAACCAGACACAACGTCAATCAAACAAATCCGATTATCTTACTGGGAATTAGTACGTCAATTGAACCAGCATTTTTGGAGATGATGGTCTACTGAGTACTTGACCACATTACAACAGCGCTTCAAATGGACACAGAAGCGCGACAACCTGCAGATTGGAGACCTTGTCATCATATCAGATGAGCACCTGCCTCCGACAAAGTGGAAACTTGGCCGCATTATATCCACCTTTCCAGGCAAAGATGGACTAGTTAGATCAATGGCACTCAAAACAGCAACAGGAGAAATCACTCGTCCTATTGCCAAACCTTCGCCATTAATATTATCAAGTGAAACTCATGAATGAATTTGATGTATTGTATTTATGCTTGATCTTGTGAAAATTTAATTTATACAATTTTCAATTAAGTTATTTTTCTTTGTATTCATTTTTAATTATGTATTATGAAATGATTGCGACACAGTGCGCAATAGTAGGAAGTGTACGAAACGTACCGTTCTATATTGTAGTGACAAAGAGTCATGGTCAGTGAACCTGTGCTTTATTGGTTAATGCATCACCATGTAACTTATGATATTTTTCTGCACACTCTAGCTGATCATTTTTGTATGTATTTTCCTGTCTGTGTTTTTACTACAACGCATGTTCAGTGAGAAGCTTGCTGACGTGTAACTTCTGCTGGACAACAAGACACTTTTAAGCTTGTAAAATGCCATAAAACACAGTACCAACTTTGTATCTTCGCCTAATACAAGACTTGACTTTGTACATGTAACTTGTGCTACATATTTCAGCTCAATCACAGAAAATACGCTAATTGTGATTTGGGCAATTAAATCAATTACAGTTAAAATTAATTATTCTACAGTCTGTCCTATTCCTCACATTATTTAATTCACATTGTTTTTACTTAGTTGAAACTGCCTCATATTTTTAATATTCATTTTACCTTTTGACTTTTGAACATTTATCAGTAATTTTAATCAAGAGTGGTTGGCTCTACCAACCTGGTCCTTCAAAAAATACTCATCATAAAAACCTCAACTCATCATAAACATGAGCTACTTACTTTGTCTGTTGATCTTGCATATCAGCATTTGTTGTAATCAATCAGCACGTTAAATAAATCAATATCAATAGCAAGCTCCTACTTGCTGTGAGAAAATCATAGAACTCAACAGTGTGTCCGTCTGTATGCACGATAACTCGAGTACACTTTATCTGATTATCATGAACCTTTGCATACAAGTTCATATGGTCAATTGAAAGAACCCTATTAATTTTGGGTCAAATGGGTTGACACAGGTCAAAGATAGAACAAGGGTCAATTGTCTTTCAAATGAAAGCCTGAAGCCAAATTTTGTCAAGATGTAGCCCTACTATAGCGATATTGTTATGCAACGTTTTAGTTGACCTTACCCAACCCTTTCGGCCTCAGGGGATCTTAACTTAATAGTTCAACCGATTTGAATGAAATTTCGTGTACAGATTGATATAGTACTAAAGAGGATCCATACTATATCCTTACCGGAGTAACGGCCAAGTAAGGATTACAAGCTTTGTAAAAGAGGATTCTTTTATTGTACCAATCGACAGATTAGAGTATTGGGATCAATCTTGGACAAATGATGCAGGTCCAGAACTCGATAGTTTTGAAGATATCAGTGTTTTATTTTTTTGTGATGTTTTTTGTGCTTTGTATTTCTGTGGTGTTGAAATATTTGCCGGCGCCTTTCTTAATGCGTGCGTTATCTGTCACAGGTGTTTTACCTGTTTTATTTATGTACGCATTTATGTATAAAAGGAGCATTAATTTATGCGCCTTTTGTAAAAAGGGGTGTTAATTTACACGCCTTTTGAGTGTTTGTGCTATAAAATTGCTAGATGATTTTTCTAAAATAAGAATTGAATTTCATATGATTTAGCATCCAATTTTACACATGTATGCATAATTTCATATTTTTCAATTAATTAACACAAAAGAAATTTGGAATTTTATGATTTTTTCTTTCTTTTGTGTTATATTAAAAAGGACACAATAAAATATAATTACGGCTTGGTGAAAAGTTTCTAAATTTGAAAATTTCATAAATATGCTAAAACATAATTGTTACTCATCAACAGATTTTGTTACCAATGATTTGTCGTCATGTTTAATGAATTTTACCAAATTTACTCAAGAGGCGAGTTATTCAACCCCCTGGCACTTATTTTACACTCCAGGCGGGTTAAGTAACCAGCCTTTTCATGCAAGGCGGGTTAAAAAACTAGCCGGACACGACTGACATGTGAAATTGTAAAAAGGGTGATGTCACTAGTATACGTTATATATACCCACTAATCCTGTGTATCCAAGTTGGTGCTTGGTGCTTGGGCAGTGTGTGTGTTCTTTTTAGCCCGTCTTACAACATTGATCGTAAAATAATCACGAAGCGATATTTAAGCGATTAAGTTATACCAGCGTGCTCCCAATGGTGTAACCGACTCGAAAAAATTGCTAAATTTATATTTTTAACGGTGCAAGTTCGTAGAAACATTCTTGAAAGTTTCCATCAAATCGTTTTGTTTTATTAAGGAGTGCGAGGTACTTCGTACTACTTATTGATTTCATATATCATGTCCGTCTGTTTGTCTGTCTGTCTGCGAGCGCTCTAATTCCAAAACGCTTTGACCTACTGACCCGAAATTTGGTATACAGGTACTTGGAGGGACTAGCAAGAAGCCTATTGATTTTCAGCCAAATCGTGTCATAGATATTGGAGTAACGGTCAATTCACGGTTACATGCTTTTATGTTAAACCATAATGCCTGTACAGAATACCTCACAAAATATTGAGTTGCATACATAAGTTTCCAAATCTGGCTTACAATTATGTTACGTAACATTTATTGTTCGCATTGTAACTTGAAATGTTTTGCGATTTGACGTGATCTAATTTGTGTGTATTTAAATAATATTTAAAAGGAAAATTCTGTACTTTATATCCAAGAAATTATTTCTAGTACTAACAAGGAGAAGGTATGAAGAACTATATTTTAATTAATTAAATATAGTTCTACGTAAATTTTATACATTCGTGAATTCAAAAATAGTTTAAATTGACTACTGATTGCATATAAGTTTCAAAATAAATTTTACGTAAATTTTGCAGTTACGATGCCCCGGAAAAAGAAGAAAATTATATAAACTAACCGGAAGTAGCATCGGGAAAGAATGCGAGAATTCAGGAGAAATGAAGAACACAGGGCAGCTGAAAAAATAAAGATAAAATAGTCAAAAGAACTCGCCGCCTGGATCCCGTTTATCGATCAGCTGAGAATAGTGATGACGCAAAAGCAAAGAAAGCTCGACGAAAGGATCTCCCGAATATCGAGCAGCTGAAAAAATAAAAGATGCAGAAGCAACGAAAACTCGCCGACAGGATCCAGATATCCGACAGGAGGAGAACACAGTTATGACAACTTCAATGCGCAAACGCAGGGCGGATCCCGTCTATCGATCAGCTGAGAAAATTAATGATGCAGAAGCGAAACGAAGTCGCCGTCAGGATCCCAATTTTCGCACACCAGAACAAGAGAGTAACACACAGAGAAGGAATTTAGCAAGACAAGATCCAGTCAGAAGAAAACTCGATTTCGAACATAATGCAGAATCACATGGAAGAAAAAAAGCAAGTGACGAATCATCTTTTGATAAGCTACTCAAAAAATATTTTGACAAAATTAACAAAGGACCTGTGTGGATTTGTTCATGATGTGGTGCAACATGCCATGAAGAGTCGGTGTCTATAATAAGCGAAGAAAGTTTGCGTAGAAAAGATTTTACGCAGGAATCTATTAGTAAAGTGCTCAACGTAAATCAGCAACGCCATTTCCTATGTTCCACCTGTAAGTTAAAAGTCCAAGACGGGGACGTTCCAAGGATGTGTCTACAAAATGGGTTAAAGTTCCCCGAGATCCCATCTTCACTAAAGGTATAATTTTACGTAAAATTATTACATATACAGAACTGTTGTAATATTTGATCGTTTGTCTTAATTTTCATGGGGTTGCAACAGATTGGAAGAGCGGCTAATCTCGTTGAGAATACCTTTTATGCAATTAAGACTTCGTGGGTATGAACGGCAATGGGCATTAAAGGGAAATGTAGTCAATGTAGAGAATGACTTGGATACCTGTGTCAATGTGTTACCACGACGATTCAATGAAACTTCCGTAGTCCAATTAAAGTTAATGCGACGCATGAACTACACTGGACATTATATATTCGAGAAAGTCAGCCCATTCAAAGTGATCCCTGCATTAAAATACCTCATGGACACTCCACTATACCAAAAATCCAATGTCGTTATGTCTGAAGACTGGAATAACTTTGGTTCAGCTACAAATATATAGTATTTAAGCGAAAAAAAAAACAAAAAAAATTACGCAGATTAAATAAACGTTTCGATATTTTTTTATTAGACGAGGTCAACTTTGTAGTCGATGATGATCACGATAACGAAACTACAACGGAGCCACGCAATAATAGAGCTGGTGAGTAGTAAAATGCATACTCATAAGAATAGTTTACGTAGATATTTAATTGATTTCAACAATAATTCAAAAGTTTCAGTTGATGAAAACATGCAAATCGTAGCTCAAGAAACCTTGCTGATGAATGAACCGGATATGAGTACATATGGGAAAAAGTTTGCTCCGGGAGAAAACAGTGTTCCCATTCCACTGAACTGTGACCTGGACGCTGAGGGGTTGTCCTTTCCGACTATTTATGGAGGACAGGAAATGGAAACAAACAATGTGCGACTAACATATACTGATATCTACAAGTCTGAATTACGAAGATTTGATCGTCGATGTGCCAAACCCGAGAAAATACTCTTCACTTTTCGCAAGGCTTTTAATGAAAAAGTATATAGTGCATAAGAAAAAGGGGAATGCTGATGGACCACTTACTGCAGGTGAACTGAGAAAACCAGGAGGAGTAAGAGATGTTATTACCAATAACGATGGATATCGAGTATTCAAGCACATACGATCTTCTCCAGCATACTGGAAGGAGCAGTCTAAACGTGTGGTTGCTATGGTACGGCAATTAGGACGATGTACATTCCTCATAACACTTTCTGCTGCTGAAACGAAGTGGAATGAGTTACTAATAATCTTGGAAAAAATTCTAAACAATCAAGATGCAACAGAAGAGGATGTCCGAAATATGTCATTTGAAGCAAAATCTGAACTAATCAGAAGTGATCCTGTAACACGCATGCGTCATTTTGACCACAAATATAGAACACTTCTTAATGAACTTTTCAAAAAACCAACGGAGTGTTTCAGCCTCATCAGGTCAACGATTATTACAGTCGCGTCGAGTTTCAAGTACGAGGGTCTCCGCATTCGCATGGACTTTATTGGTTAAAGGATGCGCCCAAATATGAAGAAGGTAACTATTTTACGTATAAGTTTTATAAAAAATAAAGCAATGCTGCCGAAAAACATGCATTTGATGTATTTAAAATTTACGTAAATGTTCTTATTTTGAATTTAGGAAATGCTGAATCTGAACGGAAGACTATTGAGTTTATTGACAAGTATATCACATGTAAAACGGGACGAAGAAGGCGAGATGAAAGAACTGATCAATTACCAAGTCCACAAGCATTCTCATATATGTCTCAAAGGAGGAAGATCCATAAATAACTGCCGCTTTTCATACACTAAGCCCCCACTTCCGACAACAAAAATATTGCAACCTCCTCCGAAGGATGTTTCACAAAAGAAAAAAAGCAAGCCAAGGATTCTTTTCAAAAAATTTGGCTTAAACTTAACGAAATGGGAAGCAGCTTCAAAGATGACATAGACTTTCAAGCATTCCTTGATTCGTTGGAATTAACAGAAGAAGATTATTATATTGCTCTTCGATCATCAATCAAACGAAGTACTGTATTCCTGAAAAGAAGGACAAATGAAATTTTCATTAACGGCTACAACAAAAAAATACTGTTTGCTTGGAAAGCAAATATGGACATTCAGTATGTCCTTGACACATATGCATGTGCCAAGTATTGCGTCAGCTATATCTCCAAAGCAGAAGGGGGTGTTTCGAAATTACTTCGAGCAGCCGCTGCAGACGCCAGAAGAGGAAATTTTTCGATACAGGAAAAATTGCAGCAGTTTGCAAAGATTTTAATCAATGGTACGGAAATATCAGCCCAAGAAGCTGTAATGTTTTTACTCGGTCTTCCAAATACATATTGTAACAGGGCTCATGTGTACATTAACACTGCACCAGCAAGTCAAAGAATTGGGCTTTTAAAATCTGAGGAAGAATTGTCTAAACTTTCTGACGACAGTGAGGATGTTTGTGAAAAGGGGTTACAAGACCAATATACACAACGGCCCGAGGAGTTAGAAGAATTATGTCTGTCAGATTTTTCTTCACTTTACCAATTTTCAAAAAAGGGCTCCAGCAAAAAATCACAAGGTAATTAGTTCAGTATTAAATGATGTAAGCTTTGACTTATGATCTTTCTTAACATAATTGAATTATAAATGCATATTTTACGTAGTTTTTTAGAAACGAATGAAAGCGCAACTGGATCATCTTATGCTGTATTGGATGGAAGTGGATTTGTGAAAAGAAGAAGTTTGCGTAAAATAATCCGCTTTCGTCATTTCAACAAAGCAAATCTAAACGATTACTGTATAGAACAACTTATGCAATTTGTTTGCTGGGAGGGCTGAAGAGAAAGACCTGACAAATATTGACCCGGTAAAAGCCGCAGAAGAAAATATGGAGACAATTCTCGAAATTTCAAAGCCGTTCTATAGTAGCCGTGAAATTGACGACGGTGTCCTGGGAAGTTACATAACATCTATTGAAGCTGAAGAGGAGAAAGAAAACGAAAATGAAGAAATTCAAAACAATATGGAAATCATCGAAAACGATCAATTAGTGGAAAGCTTTTTAACAGGAACCAAAAGCAAGTCTGGAGGAACCGAAAAATTCTTAGCGCCAAAATTGATTGAAGAAGAAGAATATTTGGCAAAAATGCGTCAACTCAACGCGAAGCAGAGAAAAATTGTTATGCATGTTTTACACTGCCTAAAAATAGAAAAAACGCCATTTCATATCTTTCTAACTGGAGCAGCCGGAGTGGGCAAAAGCCATGTCATATCTTCAATCGTTCAGAGCTACTTTCGATTTTGTAACAAGTTCAAAGATATCGGCGCAGAGGAAGTTTGTGTTGTTGTTTCCGCACCAACTGGAAAAGCGGCTTTTAATGTTTTTGGGATGACACTACATTGTGCTTTCAAAATTCCTCCCACTCAACACGGGGGTGATATTGCGAAACTGAGTGAAAGCGTTGCAAATACTTTACGTTTGAAATACAGAAACGTAAAGTTATTCATTATCGATGAAATATCAATGGTAAGTGGACGACAGTTTTCCCAGATTGATAGCAGGCTTCGACAGTTTTTTGATCCAAATTTGCCTTTTGGAGAAAAATCATTGTTGGTAGTTGGACGTCTTCGGCAGCTTCCTCCAGTTTCCGGAGGAACAAGACATTTCATATTTAAAACTCCATCCAGCTCTGGAAAAGCTAATATAATTTTGCGAAATCCGGACTGGGAGATATTTTCGTTTTATGAATTTATGAAGAGATAATGCGACAAAAAGATGAAGCCGAGTTTTGTAAAGCACTGAACAATATGGCGGAAGGTGAAATGGTTGCCGATGACATTAGATTGATTAAGTCACGTGAAATAAATCATGGCTTATCACCTCCTGATGATGCTATTTGGCTGTTTCCATACAACAAGGATTGCCGAGAACATAACGCTAAGGTCTACTCCAACCTCAATACGAACGAATCGTCATCCGTCGCCTTTGATAAAGTTGTTGGTAAGTTTACGTAAAATTTATCTTTCCCAGCTTTTGCTGGATAATATGCTATTAAGATTAAGATAGACAATAAGACATTTACATAAAAGTTATCCGCATTCAGTTTTTTATTTTGATTGAAGGTCAAGGGTCAACATTTCAAAAAGAAAAATTACAGAACGATGCCATGTCCTGAAATGCACAAGAGTCAGATGGAATGCCTTACGAAACCCTTTTGAAAGTTGGAACGTTGTATTTCGTGACAACTAATATTGACGCTTCAGATGGTCTTTTCAATGGTGCTCTAGGATTTATACGAAGAATTGATTTTGGAACTAGTACTTCAGGAGTCAGTATACCAAAGGTCGCTTGGCTGGACTTCGAAAGTCCATATATTGGAGTTACTCAAAGAGCTAACAATCGTGTTAAGTATCAACATCTGAACCTCGCTAACACTTGGGTTACAATTGAGCGTATCTCAAGAAGCCTCAGCAAGTCACATATGTACCCTGGGTTGGAACTAATTAGGAAACAAATCCCTATTGTTGGGGCTAACGGCATGACAATCGCAAAATCTCAGGGGTCTTCTATACCATTGGTAGTCGTCAGCATGCGGAGGAAGCTTTCTAGGGAGCATCTATACGTTGCCTGCAGTAGAGCAACCGGAAGGAATGGTTTATTTATAGACGGGGATTTCACGCCTCCATCCTATCCTGGAACCAACGACGATGTTTCGAAAGAAATGAAGACTTTACGGCAAAATCCACTGAATTTCGAGCTCCGGTTCTTTGCTGATGTGAATTCTGTGAATAAGCTCTATTACCACAACATCGAAAGTTTCAGAAAATACAGAGAAGATGTTATTTGTGATCCTCATATCATGTCATCAAACATATTGTCTTTTGTGGAACCCAATCTTGCAGCCCTTGATGAAGTTGAAATTCCAGGGTTTACGTGTGCCTTTAGGAAAAATTGTTACTGCAAAATTTTTGAAGGGATCCTATTCTACTACAAAAATGGTAATTAGCAAAATATTTGAACTAGTTATTTTAATTTTTAAGGGCTGAACAACCTATATGTAACTCATTTTATATGATATATATTCTACGTAAATATTACAGAACACACACTGTGACTGTGGAAGACTTATCAAGTAATTCAAGTGGATCTCATTTTCAGCTGCTTCTATGACGATGGGATGACACTGCATTATTTGTGTGCTACAGACACAAAGATTTCAAACATTTGTTCGTTATGTCAAAGAAGCTATCCTTAACGTGAATGAAAGCAAGGTTGTCCTTATTGGAGACTTCAACGCAAATTTAATTAAGGATACAACTTTCAAACTCACAGACACATTTTCTGAGTTGCAAATGAACTCTTATTTAAAAGATAATGAACCAACCACGGACTGTGGTTCCCAAATCGTTTTTTTATTTAGTAATGTGCAAAATTTAAGAGCGACAGTATGGGAAACATATTATAGCTATCATAAGGGCGTTTGTGTTGATTGGTAGAAATGAAAACAAGAATCTGAGTTCAATAAATTTTGAGTAAAATATGTTTTTTTAAATATATTCTTGCAGTAATTTATAAACACTAAAGTAGCTGGGCAATATGTTTGGAATCCGTCTTTAGCTTAATTTTGTGATTTTAAGCTAAACCAAATTTGCCTTTCTTCCAGTTTTAAGTGTTTTTCAAAAATCATGGCAATTTTTTTGTGCAGCGACTACAAAGCATTGTTCAACTTTTGATTTTTATGCATAAATTTTTATGTACTAGCTTTACCTACACAGCCTCTCAATTTACGGACGACTGTAGATGGGAAGGGAAGACTGGTATGAATTAGGTGACTTAGAATTGGTGGCATTGAAAAGTGGCTTTTAATTTTTTTTAAATTTTACGTAAAATTTAAATCAAGCACTACTTTTTATAATGCTTTACTAGCACTAGTTTTTTTTTTATATACATACATAAGCACCAAGAACCTTACGCTATATACACACACACATTTAACATTTATAATATACAAACTTTTATAGTATAACTCATATCACATCCAACATGAACTGCTCAAAGTGCTACTCATCTATACAAAAAAGTCAGCAGCAATTAAAGTGCTTATCATTCAGTTCCCATTACCACCGTACTTGTTTAGGCATAACTCCAGACGTGTATGCGTCATATATTCAACAAGGATGGAAATGTACAAAATGTACAGAGGAAAACAGTGCACCGTTCTGTACATTGTGCAATGGAGCAAAAACAAGAAGAAAAAAATACCTTCAATGTCAAGGTTGCAGCAGTATCATTTTGCATGTTTTAAGGAGAACTTTCGTCAACACAAACCAGATGATTTTTATTGGAAATGTCCTGATTGTCAATGTAAAAAGGATGAAATAAGCATATCAACAACAGAATTATCAGACAAAATACCAACCGCATAAGTTAATTTCAAAGGTATTTGTATTGGACATAAAAATGCCAGAGACATAATGGCCAATAACAAAAAGGACGAAGTATTTAATATATTTCACACATACCAATTTCATGTTTTTGGAATATGTGAATCTTGGCTCTATGAAGATATATCTGACGAAGAGTTTTACATTCCCAACTTCACTTTACACAGACAAGACAGACAAAATATAAAGTCTTACAAACACAGAGGAGGAGGATTATTACTATACATCAGAGACGACTATACTGTCCAAAAGCAATCAGTCACATCACATTCAATGACCGAAATACTACCTTTGAGTATATCAAAACCCAAAAAGAAAAACATTCACCAAGTTCTGGTGTATAGGCCTCCAAAATGTTCTAAATCACAACTAATGGACATAAAATCTCACATGAAGATTCGCAAAAACGATGAAGCATATTTCATCGGGGATTTTAATGCCGATATGATGAAAGATGATCCAATTAAAAGAGAACTTCACAAATGAATAATGGATCATAACTTTGAACAATTAATTAAATCCGTAACAAGGGTAACTGCAACATCAGCAACAATATTGGATTGCGTCTTTACAAATCGCCCTCAAGTAAATTCATCGGATACTCAGATATCAAAGAATAATACCATTAGAAATATCACATCATGATATAATATACACTTGCCGTAAAAAGAGCAGCGATGCGAAATGTGCAATTGGAACAATAGAAAAAAGATGTTTCAAAAACGTTGACTATGCTATGCGCAAAATGATATCCACTGCACCATGGCGGATATGGGAACATTGTACGGACATTAATCCAAAGTATCAAATGTTTCAAACTATACTGTCACATGAAGTGAATTCGCATGCACCAAAAAAAATCAAAGTAATTGCAGCCAGAAAAATCTGGCTGCAATTACTTTGAACGTACGACAATTTAAGTCGAAAAAAGGCAAATGCTCGAAAAACATTTGTTAAAAATAAAACTGATGAAAATTTTCAAAACTATAAATCTATACGAAATAAAATGAATCATCTAAAAACTAAGTTGAAGTGCAACGTGATAAAAAAAGTTGCCAAAGAAAATATCAATGGGGGAAGTAAAACAATATGGAATCTTCTAAACACCGAGGTTGGGAGGGTAAAACCAAAATCTACAATAAATGAAATACTTGAAAATGGAGTAACTATATACGATAAAAAGGAGAAGTTAAATGCACAATGCAGACATTTTACCCAAAATCCCACCAATATATATTGTAATATTGAAATCCCTGAGAACACTTAACAGAGTGAATCAAACCACAACACTGACGATCCCTATCCGGAACTCAATAAAATAAGAGTTTCTTCAGATGAAGTTGAAAATGTGATTTTAGGCTTATAGACTGATAAGCCCAGTGGAATCGAAGGCCTTCCTGCAAAATTCTTCAAATCATGTGCTAGAGAAATTTCAATAAATCTAGCTATTCTGATTAATGATATCGACGGTTAATATTCGGAAGGCCTCATGTCCATTGAAATATTTTTTTGGAAGAGCACAAGTACTCGCTGCGTTTTTTTTCGGATTGCCCTAAGTACTCGCTAAATAAATCTTCGTAAGTGCGTATCTCCATTTCACGGGCAATGTGCGACTACTTAATTACAGACCATTAAATTTCCTTCATTTTGATACCACCATTGTACTACATGCTTCTCCAGAGCACTTATTACAAAAATGACAACATAAACAAAAAACCGACTCTTAAAAACTATGTGTGAAAAATATTGGTTTTTTACCAGACAGTCATTTTGTAATCATCAAAAAATCATATTTAAGTTATTTATCGTATTTAGTTATTCCATCTATTTACAGTAATTGTTTTTCCAAATACATCAACCTAATATTTTTATTTTTGCACTTACTTTTATTCCGAATTCTGTTACAATTCTTGAAATCTTTACGTATATGTATTTCGTAACTTGATAATTTGGATTTAAGGCAATCCGTATTTGAACTTGGTGAGGACTTGAGGCTTTTACGAAATAAACCTGCGGTGTACTTAGGGCAATCCGAATTTTTTATTCCATTGGACTTACGACCTTTCGAATATGAACCGTCGATATGATGAAAACAGGTTTATTCCCAGATGCTTTAAAAATAGCAGGAGTTAAGTCAATTTTCAAGAAAAAGTTAGAGAAAAATTTGACTAAAAGCTATCGACCAATCTCGATTCTCTGCACTACATCCAAGATAATCGACAAATTACTTTGCAACAAATTTATGAACTATTTTGATGAGAATGAAAATACAATCGACCAGCAACATGGCTACCGTAAGAATAGGTCAACGCAAAGTGCTTCATTGTTTACGGATGATATCAAAGAATCAATGGACCAGTCAAAAGTTACAGGAGCTGTATGTTTTGACATTACGCAAGCTTTTGACCGAGATAAATATGACTTATTATTTAAAAAGTTTCAAAAGTATGGAGTTAGTGATCAGCTCATAAAATTTTTACACTCATATTATTCGAACAGAAAAATGATTTTTCAAGAAAATGGAATTAGTTCAGAAACATATAATATGATACAAGGTACGCCTCAAGGAAGCGGAGCAAGTTCGATGACCTACCTTGTATACGTTAATGCAAATTTAAATATTATTGTGACGATCTGGTGATATATGCTAGTGGCGACTCAATAGAAGAAATTCATGCAAACTGCAAAAGGACATTGAAAATCTTAAACAATGGTGCAAAGAAAATGGAATGGAAATCAATACATCAAAAACCAAAAGCATGCTTTTTCGTTCCCGAAACAGAAAAAGCACAAATCTAAATATTTTTTTGCATAACAGCTTAATTGAAATGGTCAAAGAGTTTAAGTATCTTGGGGTCGTCATTCAAGATACACTTTCATTACGAAGCTACTTGCGAGAAGATGACAGCAAGGGTCTGCATGCTAACTAGACAAAAGAATAATTTTAGCACACGGTCATAGAATAACATATATATATATACCGTAAGAACGGCAGTCTCTCCTTGCTCAACCGGGGACGGAGAGTTGGGAGAGGTATGGTGCCATTGGACAATGTTCAAGTTGTCCCAAAAATCAGCCAATCACAGTAAAGCTAGCCCAAAAACATTAACATTGCTAGCTAGTGCAGCTGATTGACGAATGTAAACAATCACAATACCTACAATGTTAATCCAGCCGTCTCCGGCTGAGCAAGGAGAGATTGCCGTTCTTACTGTATATATATAAAATTATTCTATGGCACACGGTGGAAAAAAATATTTGTCACCTCATTAGTCTTGTCTATACTTGACTACTGTTTACCCGTATGGGGTAATCTAGCTTTATCCAAGCACAAGCGGATCAACCAAATTATGCTGCGAGCAGCAAAAATAGATGTTCGAGCTCATCATTTTAAAAAACCATTATCAAGTCTTATTATATATGATCTAAATTTTTTAACTTTGTAATCATAATTTAAATTAATAATTTTTGTATTACTCGCTAAAAGTGACAACTATCTTGTAAACAATATATTCTCTGTGTAACATGTTAATGTGTACTTGTCACTGACAAGTGCAATAGTTTAAGTACATGTCGATATATATAGCCAAATTCAAATTCAGATAGAATCAGGGTGGTTGTAGAACTTGGAAGTGGGAAGATTTTACATTAATTCGCGACACGATACTGGTGGCGTGCAAAACGAGTTAGTGCCGAAGCACTTGTAAATACTCTTGCACTTGACCGAACGTTGTATGGAGGATGAAGTTGTTTTTTGGAAGTGGGTGGTGAATGGGTTGATTTCGAATGAGCTTGGGTGGAAGTTGATGGGATCGGGTAAGAAGTGACTTAAATATGAGCTGGAGTATCTGACATTGTGGAAATTAAACGTTTTATTTAAGGATCTCACGATGCTCCAATAAAATTCATAAATCATCAGACTTGATTTGTGGGATTGTGTGCGTGTGTTTACGCTTAGGATGCGGAAGGAGGTGGAGAAACAATATAAGTTTCATCTTGTACAAAGTCAATGTGGTGCCGAAACCCGAGCATAGTTTTTTAAAACAAGTTTTCAGTGGTTTGAAAGTATTTAAATAAATACTTAAATACTCTTTTCTACGTGAATTACTTGCAGTAGTTCCTCCATCAAAGATGTCCAATCACCAGGATGAGGCAACGGATGCTATCCTGAAGCAGACTGAGGGTCATGAAGGTCAAGCTGTAAACTCACCATCAAACAAGCCACCTCAAACTTCACCTTACTTTCCGAACACGTCTTTTTCACTGAAGACTTAGCAGTAAAGCCAGCAAAAGAAGTATAGAGTTGAAATTGCGTAGTACTTAGATAAGGTATATCTGAAAAGCTGGCTGTCACTGAAGCAGCAGAGGGAACATCCTACACTCGCTATATACTCGCTGACAGTTCAGGATTATTTTTGCTGCCAAGGCAAAACTTGGAGGCGTGTCATTAAATGACACTTTGTTAAAAGGTCCTGACCTCATACGTCCCCTCATTTCCGTGAGTTGGAACTTTGATCCACAACATTGCTTTGACTTGAGACGTCGCCGACATGTTTACCCAGGTAAGGATACGCGCGGAGGATCGCTGTAGCAAACGAATCTTGTTGGATTATGGTGGGACTACAACAAGAATGTGTTCAAGTTCAACTTGACCCTCCATAAAGTGAATACACGTTTATTAGCTTGGGAGATACCCAAGAGGGAAATGGGCGGCCTCAACATGTCCCTTTATGATCCCATTGGTTCTAATAGTCAGATCAAGGTGAGGGGTTTGATGTTGGTGCAAGACATCTGGAATGCAAGAGTGGGACGGGATGACGAAATACCGGGAGTCACTGAAGGTGATCTGGCGCTGTTGATTGCCTGCGATTACACAAGTGGCTCAGGATTCCCCGTTGCTACTCTCAAGCATTATACGGAGCAGAATAGGTCCAGCTGCAACCCTTCCAAGATGTAAAAGAAAAGCGTTTCCTTGCGACTCGGATGGCGCCCTAAGAGAAACTGACTATGCCAAATTGGAATTGCAGTCCTTGGAACAAGATTGGCCAATACAATTTCTGAGGAGCTATAAGCAACAATCCCTTCCCGCGTGTTTTGGTCCGACTCCAGAACAGTACTTGAATGGATCTACAGGAGTCCTCTAATTGTGGCTAACCGTATTGGGGAAATGCAATTGACGAACAACGCTCCTGAGTAGCACTGGGTGCCTACAAAGCTGAACTTAGCTGACCAGGCCACCCGATTTGATAATGCCATCAGCTTGGCGCCATCAGATCGGATCATCATCAATTTTTGAAAGTTTGAAATTTCGAAATTTTTGAGTTTGAATTTTCGAAAGTTTGAAATTTCAAACTTTCCAAAATTTCGAAATTTCAAACTCAAAAATTTCGAAATTTCAAACTTTCAAAAATTTCGAAATTTCGAAAGTTTGAAATTTCGAAATTTCAAAAGTTTCAAATTTTCGAAATTTCTTAAGTTTCAAATTTTCGAAATTTCTAAAGTTTCAAATTTTCGAAATTTCGAAAGTTTTAAATTTTAACTTACATTTTTTAATTAGTTTTTTTACTTTTTTATCAACAGGTAAAGGGAATTGGGTTAAAAGCAGCTACTCTAACGACCAAGCGTATTTTACTATTCCGCACTTTGTTGACAAGTCTTGTTTAATTCCTGGAAAAGGGTGGACAGGCAAATTTGAGTATCTTGACGTAGTTCTGACAGCATTAAGTAAAATGCAAAAACATTTTGAAAAATGTAAATGAATTTATTGATGCAATGATCTGGTTTTCACAATAAAAAATACATTTTTAGCGTTGAATTTTTTCACTTTTTATTCGAATTATGGTCAAGTACTTTAAGCATATTTTATCTCGTTATAAATTCTAACGAAATCATTAATACTTCAAGTATCAAGCTGAAAAATTATTTAGCAAACTATCCGTCGCATTTTCCGTATACTATCCATCGCATTTTAGTGCAGATATCCTTCGTATTTTGAATCAAATATCCTTCGTATTTTTGGTGAAAATATCCTTCGTGTTTATCTACAAACTTTAAGCAAAATACCCATCATACTTTTCTGTAAATTATCCATCGTATTTTCTACATATTTTTCGTATTAAACTACTAGTCTGTCGCATAGTTTTGAGACACCCTTTTCCTATATCAATACAATAACAATATATAGGTTATTTAATTTATTAAAATTTATTTATAAATTTAAGTTCTAATTTTATTTATTTCGCATTTTCAGATGCTGTCAAAGAAAAATACATTTTTAGCGTTGAATTTTTTCACTTTTTATTCGAATTATGGTCAAGTACATTAAGCATATTTTATCTCGTTAGAAATTTTAACGAAATCACTAATACTTCAAGTATCAAGCAGAAAAATTATTTAGCAAACTATCCGTCGCATTTTCCGTATACTATCCATCGCATTTTAGTGCAGATGTCCTTCGTATTTTGATTCAAATATCGTTCGTATTTTTGGTGAAAATATCCTTCGTGTTTATCTACAAACTTTAAGCAAATTACCTTCATACTTTTCTATAAATTATCCATCGTATTTTCTACATATTTTCCGTATTAAACTACCAGTCTGTCGGATAGTTTTGAGACATCCTTTTTCTATATCAATACAATAACAATATATAGGGTATTTAATTTATTAAAATTTATTTTTAAATTTAAGTTCTAATTTTATTTATTTCGCATTTTCAGATGCTGTCAAAGAAGTTGAAAAATGTCAAGCGGTTTAAATGCGATTATTGCAAAGAAAGATTTTTTGCAAATGCTATAAATGTTAGACACGTAGCAAATTTACATACATGTCGAATTTGCGCTTTCAAAGGATCTGTAGGTGAAGTACACTCATTTTCAGACCCATAGACATGCTCGAAATCAGTTTGGAAGAGGAAAATATAAAGTTTTAGATCGAGATATTTCCCCATTTAGTGAAAAAACCGGCTTTAAAAGAGATTTAAGAATATACATACATGAAGGTGTGAACTTTGTTTTTCCAGCGGAATTTATTGATGCAATGATCCGGTTTTCACAATAAAAAATACATTTTTAGCATTGAATTTTTTCACTTTTTACTCGAATTATGGACAAGTACATTAAGCATATTTTATCTCGTTATAAATTCTAAAGAATTCACTAATACTTCAAGTATCAAGCAGAAAAATTATTTAGCAAACTATCCGTCGCATTTTCCGTATACTATCCGACGCATTTTAGTGCAAATATCCTTCGTATTTTTGGTGAAAATATCCTTCGTGTTTATCTACAAACTTTAAGCAAAATACCCCTCATACTTTTCTATAAATTATCCATCGTATTTTCTACATATTTTTCGTATTAAACTACTAGTCCATCGTCTAGTTTTGAAACCCTCATTTCCTGTAGCAATACAATAACAATATATAGGGTATTTAATTTATGAAAATTTATTTATAAATTTAAGTTCTAATTTCATTTATTTTGCATTTTCAGATGCTATCAAAGAAGTTGAAAAATGTCAAGCGGTTTAAATGCGAGTATTGCAAAGCAAGATTTTTTACAAATGCTATAAAAGTTAGACACGTAGCAAATTTACATACGTGTCGAATTTGCGCTTTCAAAGGATCTGTAAGTGAAGTAGAGACTCATTTGCAGACCCATAGACATGTTCGAAATCAATTTGGAAGAGGAAAATATTAAGTTTTAGATCGAGATATTTCCCCCTTTAGTGAAAAAACCGGCTTTAAAGAGATTTAAGGTTATACATACACGAAGGTGTGAACTTTGTTTTTCCGGCGATGTATTTTAAATCGATCCGAAAAATTTTAAGGAAAATTTTATTAATGTGTCTTGACCATGGATCAATTACCTTGCAAGGGCATTTAAGTGTAGAATTGTTTAGAAAAGATAATCATAATGATGCATTTAGTACATATGAGAATGGAACATTGCAAATAGTGGTTCATCCTAAAGAAATTACAGAAAAACTTAAAGATTTGGAAAATAGTATTATAACTAAAATAAATTTATTTGAGAGAAATGGTAGCGGATATATTTTAAAAATTGTGAAAGGTATTGAAGTTGGAATTTGTAGGCTTGTTAGTATTAAGGGAGGATGTTACGTGCCAACACCTGATATTCTTAAAAAAAGTAACGCCACTGCCAATATCAAATGTAATAAAGATGAATGTTTAAAGTGGGCAATCATTTCGTCGTTGCACAAAGTAGACAAACATTCAAATCAAAGGTGTGCACATGATAAATTTGAAAATTTGTACGATTTTTCAACTGTTGCATATCCAGCGTCTTTTTCAGAGTTAGATAAAGTGTGACTTTTCGACAACAGGTCATAAAAATATATCACGTTTATTTTCAACTGAAAACAAGAAAATAATTGGAAAAATGTGAGATGAAACTTCAGGAAAAGTAATTGAAGAATGTGTGTGTTTAGCACCGAAAAGCTTTAGTTTAAAAGTAGGTGAGTTTCAGAAGTCAGCGTGTAAAGGAACTAAAAAAATGATAAAGAAAAAGTTTTTACATCATGATGTATATAAAAATGTTTTGAATTCACAATGTAAAGTTTATAGTACAAGCAAATATATAAGAGCTAAGTTTAGCAAAACATCTGATCATGGATTATATACTCTAGAAGTTTGTAAAGCCTCTTTATCCTGTTTCGATAGTAAGAGATATATTTGTGACGACGGAATTCATACATATGCTTTTGGACACTATAGGATACATCAAACTGATTTATGAATAATTTTATGAACATTATAATGTGTTTGAACTTTGCAAGAAACGTTTTGAAATTTTATAATAAAAAAATACTTAAAAGGAAGTTAACGTTTTTAAATATTCATTCATTCCCGTGCACTCCTAGCAGAAGGACCTAATAACCATGAAACGAATTCATATTTTTAATCATAATGATTACTTTAACACCCTTCAAGGGCAAATATCAGGAGGTATATCGGTTTACCATGCCCATCGACAACGAGGTGGGATAGCCTCCATTTTTCGAATTATTTCACGATATGCAATACCGTTGATAAAAAGGTATATTTTACCTGCAGGTAAGCAAAGCTTACTCAGTACAGCAACGGATCTGATAGCGGGAACATCTCTTAAATCAAGCGTTAAAAAGAACTCAAAGCAATTCCTAAAAAACGTTGCTCAGAACATAATTGAAACAAGTCAAAAAGGGTCCGGAAATATACGGGTTAGTATTGTATTACTCTTTAATGACAAGTTAAAGCACTTGTTTGATAAAATATTCTCTTCTAGAAAAAACGAAAAAAGACAAAGAAGGTTAAAACGTCCAAAAAACGAAAAAGGAAGAGCAAGAAAAAAGCCGGACTAAAAAAGAAGAAAACAAAGAAACTTAAGGGTTTAAAATCACAACGTAAAAGCAGCCAACAGAAATCAAGGAAGACCAAATTAGATTTTCTATCCTAAAATGGCTCGAATTCATGATGTTTCCAAACCCAGCGTAAGTTCATGCGTTGACTTGTTCAGTCTTCCAAACACAGACACAACTGTAGATACGAGTTTGTTTGTCGAGTTTAAACCTCTGGTTAACATTCAGGATAGTAACGCAAAAATTGAATTTAAAATACTTAGTTCACCAACCCAGTATTTAGATGTTGAGGACTCATTTTTATATGTCAAATTTCAAATCATGCAGCCAG
>JAQFZH010000974.1:0-25409 GCA_034695485.1 Entomobrya nivalis
TTTGATGTCAATTAAAACATTTAAAACTTCGTATTTAATCTGAACAAAAAATAAAAACTGGGACTGTCCGAGAACACCTCTCTCCTACAATGGAAAATGTTGATAATACCAACTGATCATTCATATAATAAAGTTATTTCTAACAATAGCATTGACATTGCCATTGCTCAAATCAGAACTGACCCGCGTATCCCTCCAGTTTAAAACTGTTACAAATATATTTGAAAATTGTACTTTTATTATCTTCGATAAGAAGTCTTACATACACGAATCGCAAAATTGGGACGATCAAGTGTCATATAAAGCCTCTGTTGAATGGGCAAAGAACGCATTTATTTTGAAATTCAAAGATTGGTTGAATATTTCAACAATTTCCTTGAAAACGTTCACACCGCAGAGATACAAACAGATTTGTTCTGTTACAATATCAGACTTATTACCAGAAAAGTCCCGCAAGTTACCTAATGACCATATTGTTTTCAAATTCGACAGTGCGTACATAAGTTTTCAAAATTCAGCACATCGGTTGTTCCAAAATTATCATGTAACATTTCTTTCTTTTGTCACTATAAATCATTGGTCTAAATTTTACGTTAGAGTATACCCACAGAGTGTCACATCGTCTAAACTAATTGTGTTAGCCCACAAACTGACATATGTAGGATGTTACACATGTCCAAAATTAGCCATTCTAGGCAAATACTACAGGCCAAGAGACATAGCTAAGCTGGAAGAAATCAAACCCACAGTTAAAACGCTGAATATGATTAATAAAGTTTGGAATCAATTTCACCTGTCTTTAGACAATTTTGGAACTGCAAGTGCTAAAAAAGACGAAAGCCTCGGCCATTTATTTCCTTTATCATCTATGGTAACATGTTTAAAAGATGTGATTGCCAGGCATCGAAACTGTACAACCATAAGGTGCAAAGTTTTAGCATTAGTGAATATACAACATCCCTTTACAGCCTCAGAGTACGTCGGTCTGGGAAAAATCCCTATCCAATTTCATTTTATTTTAAAGGAAGGAGGATTAAAATTTTCGCTTGCTCTTGGTGCAACTGAGACAGGACGATTTGTACCTTTTAAGTTTATGGCTGTATCGGCCCCATTTGATTGGATAGTTTGGATCATGGTTATATTTGGATTTGTCGCGCTGTTAATTGTGATTTCTAAAACTGAAATATCAATCAAATCCACTTTATTTTGGTTATATTCCGTGATTTTGGAACAAGGTTCGAACATGTCAAAGTTGAAAAACTTAGGCAATTGGAGTATGCTTAGTTGTTGGTTATTGGGAACATTAATCTTACGAAACTTTTATAACTCAGCCTTGCATTCCAGTCTTACTAAAGCGGTAGAACCCCAAAACATTCCCAAAACTATTCGTGAGTTGCTAAGCAACACAAGCTCTACCGGTTTCGTAATTTGCGATCTTGGAACTGGTACTCAAATACACAATCAACTTCAGACTTTAAACTTTTCTGAAGGAAACCAAAGACGAGACTATCTTGGAATAAATTTGATGTCCAAACTAAAACTTACTGCTTTTGAGACACCACTGGCGTTTGTTAAGAATATATTATCGTATGGCAATATTGAGTGCTTTAATTCTTCATATTTTCAATCCCACATGATATGGAGAAAAATTTGCTCGAAATCTGGTCGATTCGCATATTTATATGACATGCAAGAGTCAATTGTAAAATTTGGGCCTAACATAAGATTTACTGCGCCTCTACTAAATTTAATTGGACGACGGAAGACTACTGGCGGAGAATTTGCGCAACCATTTTTTAGTACACCTAAATTTTGGGCCTTTTATGGATTTGCTTTTTTCAACGAGGATTTCAAGATATTAATTGCAAAATTATCGGAGAGTGGAATTTCGGGCAGAATTCAACTTAATTTTGACATCGATGATCAAACCAGACAAATAGCTGAATATCTCCGTGCTTCGAAAATAAAGAAATCGTGGAGTATCTATGGACTTGCAACTTTATTAATAACAAAGAAAACATATATGTCCAGTTTTGACGGTGGTGAGGGTGTGGAATTTATTAAGTTAAAAGAAATGTTAATAGGATTAATGCCATATTTCTACATGACGTTTTTTAGTATAATTGTGTTTATTTATGAAATTATCAAAAGTAATTATGTAGTTCAAGTATAAATATATAAAGCATGTTGCTTTGTATGTATGTCACGGCTTTAAGTTGAGTTGGTGAACGACGATTGTGTAAAAACAAATACAATGTAAAACAAAATTGCCTGGAAAACCCGTGTAAAACACACGGGGAAAATATTGGGGAGCTAAAAAAATTACAAGAACAAAGAATTCAAAAAGAAATAATATTTAAATACAACTAATCAAAAAATTTGCTGGGATAAGAATAAAATGCATATGTAAATTTGCAAGTATCCGTAATACTGCATCTTAAGTACGCAGTAAAAATTAACACAATCATAATTTTACATTCATTTTTGTAAATTGCACAATTTTAAAACATTATATGTAAAAATTAAATAAAAATCTTGATTAACATTTAAATTAAGTGTGTAAATTCGTTTACGTCGGATTAAATTAAATGTAACCCAATTTTAATAGGTTAAGCGCTTTTTCATTATATATTGGTGGCACATGTAACCATCACATAGTGCGATATGATCAACTTACTCGCGTAATAATTTTCAATATATGTTATGTAATAATAAAATAAATCGTCTGGATAAGACGAAATCTAATTAAATTAACTAGCTAAAATCAGGTACCTCTTATATTGAACGTTGTACCTCAACGCTTGATTCTTTCTATGCACAGTATAACTCATGATTTTAGATTACGTACATTTAAGTAACCGAATTGATAAAATTATTAAATATTATAAATTTGTTGTACTTATTATTCGATTGTAGGCAACATTCTGTTTCAATCCTGAGTCAGAGGGTCTCGTTGGGAAGTAATATTTTTTAAAGTTAAGATAAGGCTCCGTCACAAAACTTTAAAATCTAATCTCAAATATATCAATTCGGTTTTTTACATCAACAGCCATTTATGATTTGTGTATAAGAAAAGTATTGAAGAATATTTCCGTAGTCGAAGTATTTGGTTTGAAATTTCTACAGTATTTGCAACATATTAAACTGATCTACAAAAGAATATTTTAACAAATTCCATTTCGGCGTATCTTGTTGTTATTTGCCACACGTTAAAACTTGCAATAACACAATATCGATATTGGCCAACGAGTTTTTTAAGTTCCACAAAATAAATTGTAATCTGATTAACAAGAAAATTTAAAATGCAACATATTTGGATTTACCTTATGTTCTACTACCTTATTAGCTTGGGGAACACAACTGAAGCGTTTGAGCTAGAAATAAACTGGCATCAATACGACCATTGTACAATCTTGGTTGTTCGAGAAATTTATACAAATCAACCTGAATACATAACAATGAATCCATCGCTGGACCACATGTTAACAATAAACAGCATTCGTATTAATAAGTTAAATGGGATATTTACCTGGGTAATACGAAACGCTCTATTTAAACTTGAAGACATGGTAGACCTGGGAAAACATGAATTCGACCAAATCAATTCTACACAGAAGTATTTGCATCGGTCTTACTCTGTTGAGTGCACATTAGTATTGGTTAACGCCATGCAGATAACATCCACCCTACTGTCCAATGAATACTTATGGCTAGAACCAAAGTTCACTTATCATTGGGGGAAATGGCTAAGGCATATCCTTTTTCACCAAAAAATTTCGTTGGAAAACGCAATTGTGCTAGCTATCACCCAGTATGACGCTACATCATTTTCTGGAATTGCCTCCATATATCATGATACATTATTGAATTCTCCAATGCTGGTTTTGGTCATAACAGTTTTGTTAGAAAATACAGATATTTGGGATGTTTGGTGGGCATGTCATTTTTGTAGGGTAGATTACTCTCGTTATTTCGACATGAACATTTTTAGTGGATTACTTAACAAAACAATTACTGAATTATATAAGCCAGAAATCGGCAACTATCACAGGGTATTTGAAAATATTCCCGGACTGACGAATCCAGTCTTTACAGTAGAACTGCATTCTGGACGTGGGGCTCTTGGCACGGGTTATCGAACCCAATGCTTTGGATTCGGATCAGGTTTAGCTGTATCGTTGCTTTTGCGTAAATTCAAACCACCCCGTGATCGCTCCAGCTTTAATTACGACTGTTTACATCAGAATGTATTATCATTTGAAATTGTTGGAGAAAAGCTAAACCAAACGGTATTGTTTCGAAGCGTTGTGGATCGAACATGGAGTACTATGTATTCTAGTACAATAGTGAAAGTTGCACCAGTGTTTATTGATTCATTTATGGAAGAAGTTTACCCAAACATTCAGGAGTACATTTGGATTGATACAGTTGGAAACCAGCCTGTGTACTGCGAAAATCAAACAGTGTTTGAGGAGCAAAGACATATACATAGTAAGTATAATTGAATTTTCGTTTGATGCAGTCACCTGGATTTGTATTTTCATTTTTAGTTTTGTACTTCTGATATATTTAGCAAAAACCTCAAAACGTACATCTGTCTCTGTACTCTTTGAAGTTGTTCAGATTTTTTTGCAAAGAAGTGTGACGAAACTAGATTTTGTTAGGACTTTAAGTTTAGTGATTTGTTTTTTTCTTGAGTTCTTTTTCCTAACTTCTTTAACGGAAAATATTATTGTGCCACCAATTCCATATGTAAAACAGTCAGTAACAGAGTTGCTTCGGGATGGATACAAATTCTTTTTGGGAATGTCAGATGATACATTTGGAAAACAGCCACTAAGTCACTATGTGTTTGTACAGTTACTAAATGATTTAGTTAATAAAAAGGAAGGGCTAAATGAGGACATTTTAAACATGGACAAGTTTTGGTGGCCACCAATGTACACGAGTGATTTTCCGGATTTAATTGAGCGGGACAATGAACAAGAACGACGCCTTAAACAGCAGAAAATGATAATGATTGTGAGAGTTGAGACCCAAAAGCAATATACTGTGGACAGTGATTGGATGTCAAAAGAAAGATGTACAAATTTGAATATATTGTGCCATACCGTAGGAAAAACATACTCAGAAACAGCAGAGATTACATGGATACATTCCAAAAATCGTAGAAGGGTGAAAAGTGTCTTAGAGACTGTTGCGTATGAAAGTGGGATACGTTCGTTTTGGGTTCGTTTGAGTCTTTTTGTTGATGAGCGAAATATATTTCATGTTGAGCAAAATGCAACTAAACCAATATCTTTGGGAGATGAACGAACCATATCAATATTTATTATAAGTGCGTATGGCGTATGCTTTGCGTTGGTGTGTATTTTGATAGAAAATCTCTATTATGTAGTTGCAGTCTTCGAAATTCGGGAAAAAATTAGATACTTTCGGCATATGTTTGGTCAGTATGAATGTTCATTTCGTATTAGAATTTTTAATAGGAGAAATGTAAAAGTTGAAGAATGTTTACCAAAGGTAATGAAAGTAAAAACGTTAACTTTACATGAGAAGACTTTTGGCAAGCTTTAAAATGCTTTCGTAATACGTTATTGTAAACTATGACGTTATTGTGAATAATTTAAGAGAGTATGATGCTTCTATGATGGATCAGATGCTTAGTTTTTGATGTTTTGGTTTTTCGAAGTAGTTTAAAATATAAACAATATTAGGAATAATATAGCATGGAAAGTAGTCGATACTGCCTAGTAACAATTATATCTAGTAGTTAGAAGAAATATTTGAACTCGTGAAAATAATTCGAATAATTCTATTTGTTTGTTTATTGCTGCATTTGTAAATTTATTGTACCGATAAAAATATAAAATGGAAACTTCAGACCCTATGAAAGTTATTAGTTACTTTCATAAACATCTAAATTACCTAATTTATGTTTTGTAATTTACGAAATGGAATTCAGTTTTTGTTCTTACGTAGAATTTATTATTTTTCTCTCATGGAGCTTACATAACGTAGTCACATGTAGTTTAATCAACGCTCTTACATCGATTTAATTAAACTTCATGTGAATATTTTTATGAACACTTTCAAATATATATATAAATAAAGTAATACTTTATGTGCGAATATTTGTTCAAAAACAAAAACTAATTAACTACCTTTTATAAAAAGTAAATAAGAATTTTAGAGAAAAACCATATAATCTATTTATTTTTAACTGGACGTAGAACCACCCTCCAGCAAAACATATTTATATAAAAAATCTCGTGTTTTTTTAAATTGAAGCTTACATATATGTCTTAGTTTAACTTTCAAACATATGATGACACACATTTGCTCAACGTAGGAGAAAATACATTTTCGGTTTCCATATTGTAATAGCATAGCGTTTGTTATTTATTTACGCACGTGTGTCTGTTTGTTCTCTTCCCTGTGTTGTTGATTTCCAATTATTTCAAACAACTCATACATTCAATGATCGTTGACACATCAATTATTTATACAGGTACAAATAGAATGTAAATAAATGGAAAAATTACGGTTATTACAAATTAAATTTTACATAGACTACATGTAATAGGCTAACCGCCAGGTTCCAGTCTTTAATTGAAAGATTACAACATCAAAAAGTTGTCGTGGCTTAAGCTGTGTTTTTGTACTTTAAGCTGCGAAATGGTTTTTTGATGCTTTGAGTTCAAATAATTTTAATATTCGACCTATTTTGAAATGGTCAAAAACTGTATAGTGATAGATTGCCAAGCATTAAAAAAGATTTATAACATACCAGTTTTGCAACTTTGTACAAGTACAACTAAATATAAGCCCAGCACCGCATCTTTAATTCGACTCTAAAGTCTACAAATTATTTTTATTGAATACGCAACCTGGTCTTAATATAAGGTATTGATTTCATAACGTTACGTTTAAACTTACACCGTGGTTTAATTTTAAATTCAGTTAATCTCCATTTGCTACCAAATGTTTTTATATTTCAAATTGAGTTTAAAGTGTGTTTCAAAATCATATAAGCTCCATTTTCTTAGTAATTTTAGTACTAAGTAATACTCTAGTCCTAAATTGTCGAAATAGATTGCACATTATATTCTTTGAATATTAAATAAAATATTAAACACGGATTTCATACTGCCGTCTTCTTATAAAATATCAGGCAAGCCCCTTGCTCGTGCTCATATTTCAAATGAAAGTCCAAAGTTTATAAAATACTTATACGAGGCTAGAAACCAGTTCTAAATATAAAAATGCTTACATGGAAATAAAAGCTCCCTGTTGTTGTTTTATTTGAAATTCGATTTGACCAATATTTGTTTGCTTACAATATAAAAGAACAAAATTTAACTTAGTTTCGGTAGTTATTTGTATCAAATATTTCTGCGGATTTGATAATAAGTCGATCTGGATTTTAACATTAGCTGAGAAAAATTAAGTTGTAAACTTGTATTCTTATAAATTATTTAATTTTGTAATTAAGGCACAACAATGGGTTACGGAGAAGGATATCTAAATGTGCAGCTTTGGATTCAAACATTTTTTGATTTTCCTTGGTGCTACGATAAATCAATGGAACGTTTCATAGTAAATCCTAAGTGGCAACTAAAAAAGGTTTTCCGTTGGAGGGCAATGCCACTCTGGCATTTTACTACAATGTCCTCAGTTCTATTTTTCTCATATACTTTTACAATTTTATTGAAGTTTGTGTGCGTACCATTAAAACAGCAAAACATCACAATGGAAGAAGTTGCAGGCAACTTTTTTGTTCTAATGATGGCACTAATTGTACTTATGATTGCATATACAACCGAAAAAGATATCAAAACAGGGTCTTCTTTACCTGCAATAACTAATGAAATTTTAAGTTTGTGTGACATCAAGTATGTTGGTTGTCCAAGTATGCAGAGACTTCCAAACCTACAGGAACTACTGATATATGGAATCATGGTGGCTTTGATTGTTTGTTTCCCCATTATTACAGCTTCGGCGCCATTTTTGTTTGATTTTGAACCAATAAATCTTTATTTTCGAAAGATCATTCCTGATACCTTTAGCAAAATTTTGGCGTCCTGCCTTTATGCAACTTTGTCAATATTGGGTGTGTTGATTGTTGGACCATTCGCCTCATTCGTGTTGACGAGTGTTAACTCCTTTGAAATATTTACCCAGAATGTTCTGAAGTACTCAAACAGTCACCAAATAAAAACACCAACGGTTCCTGTGAAATCGCGTATGCGTTTTTGCATTAAATTGTTTAATAGTGTAATAAGATGGAAAACGGTCCCAAATAATGGCTTGTTTATTAGACTAAATGAATTCAGGGTTGTGAAAACTTGGAAAACCTATTCAGGTTTCAAACAAATTTATTTTCAGATGAAGTCCTTACAAATTCTTTTTTATTTAACAAATCATGTGCTTTTAGAATTTATTCCCACGATAATTGGCATAGTGGTTGGATATTGTGTTTTGATAAATGTTGGCTGTGTCACTTTGTACGACAGGGAGGAATTAAGACTTGTTTGGCTGGGTTTCCTCACACTTGCTCCATTTTTTTATTGGGTCGTTTGTTTTTTTCTGCATCATGCGGCAATGCCACTGGTAAACACTCAATTAATATTTTTTTGCTGGAAGGAAAAATTGGTTGACAAAGTAGAAAGGAGACAGTTAAAATCGTTGGTACTTTGTGGTTTGAATATGGGACCCTTTAAATTTAAGGGAAGCACGACATTGGACATATTAAACTCAATATTGAATTATACAACGTCGGCGTTACTTTTAAACAATATTTAGTGACTTGAAAAACGAAATAGACTCCTTTGCTGTTTTTGTTTCTAAACTAATTTAGCTGTTTGATTTAAAAAAGTCAAATTTAGAGAACCCTGTGTATGGCGAACACACTGGAAATCAATTGAAGTTCGAACTACAAAGTGTCACTAATAAAGTGGTGTCTAGTAAAATATTTAAGTGAAGTGGATCGTTGTGGTACAAATCTAAAAACTTTCTAAAGATGAGAGTGAAATATATCATCAACTCTGACGGAAATTTATATTATGCTTGTCTTAACTGTATACTTGAACATGTTAGTAGAGACGCTTTTTAAACAAGAAATTACTCCAAGTACTTTATTTGATGGTCTGGTACAAGATTTATGTGATCACTTATTGCAATTGATAACTTTAATACAGGCTCTTGTTCTAATTAAAATGGTTTACCGTAGCATTAGCAAGTCATCATTTTGTATGTAAAAACCTGTGTATATTTATGTGCGCTTGCAATTTCACTTAAAATGCTCGTCCTATAATACAAGCTATTATGCTTTTTAAATTTCAGGGGTATTTCTCCAATTGTACACATTCAACTTCAAGGTACATTTACCAATTTGAAGATTATTTAAATTTTCCACATATGAATTACATTGAGTCTACACTGGAGTTTTAAATTAGCGCCAATAATAATGTTTGACAAAATTTTAAACGAAATTTTCACATAACAATTAATGGAATAACTACCCAACCTTTAGGGTAAAATATGTTGTCATGAAATACACAATTGACTTTTATGGTTATGGCTTCCTACAATTTAAACCAAAGCCTTCAGCATTAAATCTAAAAAATCTTACCGTAACAAATATGCCGTTAACTTGTTGCTAATATGTAAATAGTTGTTTTAGAAGGTATCAAACAAAATTTTATGAGAACCTTTAGACATTACAGCCTAAATTAAACTTAACATTAAATTTACTTTGTTCACACTTCAAATAAAATTTTCAGTTTTTAATAAAATCTCATTAATACCCTTACATAGAATCTAATTAATATTTTTACATAAGTTTCCAATAAAATTGAGAAATGGAATTTTATAAGAATTCGTTAGTTAATGGAGTTTTCTACCCCCTCGTTAAATTTGTATTCAAATATAAGATTTTTTCATTTTGTTTCTACACACCATGACACACACAATCTTAGTCTTAACACCCTTTAAAACTTACACACCATATTTTCCCACTAAAATACCTTAAATCTCTCTCCAAAGACACTTTCATCAAGTTCTCTTTCGTCACATTTCAACTCTTTCATATTCCTTTCCTTTCAAATTACCATCAACTCATATTTAAACCATTAAAAATATTCATTAATTTTATCATCAAAAGGGGAAAGGCTGGCTATATGTCCCGACGAAAATAAGGCTCCACACGAGGGAACATAAATATTACCTCTTGGAATAAATACACAGAAACACTTTATTGTTAAATTTGACTACAGCATGTAATGTGGCGATTGTGCGTAATTGATTGGATTTGGGTCAACAAAACGTGACGATGACTATGACGATGAGAAAACGTTCAAATACATGTATCCCAAAGCTTTACAGTAACTAGGGCATTAAAAACTAAACGTTAGAGGTTTAGTGGTTTCCAGAACGTTAAAGTTTTATTTATGGTGCATACTTGACAATTTTAATCGCACTCTGAAACTTACAAATGAGCTGCTAAAGTTAACATATCAACATGTATTCTAAGGTTACAGCTTAAGCTTTTACTCAAGTTATGGCCGGATATCTAATACCAAAACAATTTTGCATTGACATTAGTATAAATGTTATTCAACCAAATAAGTAATTTCAACAAAAGTTTCTTTGTAACTTTTACAATTATATACACTGCTTCAATTAAGTAAACTACAAAACCAATACACCAACCAGTTATTAAAACTAGAAAAATAACCAATATGCTTCCTTTCATGGTAGGTGCTTGATGAGTTTTAGAATGAGAAATTGGACTATTGCCAGAATTTGAAATAAACTCATTCCACCATTCAAGAATGGCAGACTGCTGAATGCCACGCAACCTTAAAATTATATAGTGAGGAACGAAACCTGTCAGCACTGCATAAAGATAAAAGTCTGAGTAGGACTCTATGCTAATACTAATTGGACGTTGACTGTTCTGATTTAGTATATATCTGGCATATGACTTGCCTTGGTACTGAGGAAGGATTATTGCAGTTCGATCGCATTTTGCAAGTTCCTTTTTTAGTACGGTTTCTTCTAATTCAAGAAACCATTTATCCGTAACGACATCAAATGGTTTACGAACCGAATAGTCCAAACGAGGTCGTATGTTTTCATAATTTATCTGAACTAAGGGACCGAGCACTTCTACAAACTGACCTATTAGTGATGGCATTTTGGGATGCAATGAACTTCCCTTTGCCACACGAACTTGTAAGTTTGAAAGGTTTTTCTCCCTAATAGCATAAGCCCAATCTGACTTAATTGCTAACGAGCCAATTTTCATGTCATATGGCAAAAATAATAATTTCTTTATCTCCGAAAAGACAGTTATTTCTTTTACAACAACCACATGATCACCATAATAATATCGCTTAAACTTTTGTGGATGCCGATATTCCCAAGCATTTTCTTCCGTGTACAGTTTCCACGTCCCGAATTGAAGCAGTGATGCCGTTCTTGAATAAACAGAAAAATTAGCTTTTTGCAACTGATCCAAATACTCGTATGTCAATACCTGTCGGGGTAAAATCATATTTAAAACGTTTGTATTTTTGTAGCCATTGCTAAGCACGGTTGCAATCAACAAAAAACTTCCGAGAATCCAACGGAGCCTCGGAATTCGAGTTAAGGATGGTAGAATCGGGTCACCTTGCTCCAGCAAGACTTTGATAATTGATATAAGATGTCGTGAATGTGTAACCGGTGGCCATTGCAGCCTCAATGCATAAGATAAAGCCAAAATCATTCCCAAAATTGTGACCCAACTTGTCGAATCATAGGCATTTAGAAGTTCTTTAAACGCAAATTGCGATATGCCCCTTTCTCCGCAAGCGACAAATTTTAGATTTCCAATAGTCAACTTCACCGAAAGTCCGGTCTGAAATGGGGTAAGTGGAATTCCTATAGCATTCCATGCTATATTGTATGAACCAAGAAACTCACCGTTGCTAATCTTTACAAATTTTCCGTTCTCACATTTTGTTTTGTCAAAATCGGTTTTAGCGTACGAATAATTTCCCATTATGCTCTGAAGTACATGTGCAATTGCAAGAAATGTGCGCTCCAAGTCGTCATCTGGAAACGGTTTGATGGCAAGGGATCTTGGCTTACGATACCAATTTTCACACATGGCCATGTGCCGATGTACTCCAGATTCCGTTTTACTATTCATAAATCCCTGCATTGGGTAACCCCAAAATACCGATGTTTCTGAAGTACCGTAGGATATATCTGTTATTTGGGAAAATGTGATATGCCTCCAAGCAACTGGATTGTACAATATTTTAATGAACGTATATTCCTTAAGTCTTATAATATTAACTTCAGATATATTCTCAATGACGTTCCCGAATATTTGATTACGATCTCTTAACTGAGCTGTGAGAGTCAAGGAAACAAGTACATGTTGACTTAAATATGGATTAGGATTTATAAGATCGGACTTAGGAGCATTATCATATCTCCAGTATTTTATGAACTGTTGTGTAACATTTTCCCACAGATAATCATAATTCACCAGCACGGTCATTGGATTCACGTTCTTCATAAAAAGGTTTTCTCCACGATATGCCAAAAAGTCAGGTACATATGGTTGCCCTGGAGAATTTTCAAAGAGTCTCAAGTGTACCTCGCAAATCCATGGCTTTGATTTTGACACAAAGGTATTGAAAAATACGTCGAGACAAATATAATCTATAAATAATGATGAGCTATTGCAAACATCCCAGTCTGGGTTTTTAGTGACATTGGTTTGCCAAGGTTTTATTTCCCGACCAATCCAAATCACCTCAGATTCAGTTTTTCCCTTTGTTCCATAGAACTGTCGCAAATTTCCCAAAATAGGGTTTCGAAGTATGATTGGGTGCTCGAACCGTAGAAAGTTAATGCATTCAAAATTTATGGCTTCGAGTAAACAGTTATTTGTCGTAAATGGCATAAGATTGGCGTTAAGGTTTTGAATTGTTGGAAATTCTACCGGACGTACGCTGTATGAGTCGTCAATTCTTTGAAGTTCCACGTATGTTATATCCCTTACTGCGTTGGTTTTTGCAGCGAAGAGAAATAGGACGAAATATGTTGTAAGCTTTTTCATGATAAAAATATATATTTATTGCTTCTGCTAAACCAAGTTTAACTGTAAAGCAAATGTGCCAAGTACAGAAATATAAATTTTCCAGCAATGTATTTTCTGTGGGTAATATACAATTTCGCAAATTCGATATCACTGGAAAACAAATATTAGTTGTGCGTAATATTAATTGCGAGAGTAGACGCTAGATATAAAACTGAAATCGATTTAGAGCTGGTTACCAAAGAACGCAATTAAATCCAGGTGTGTGATTGGCTAAGGACGGAGCTTAATTATTAAAGCTTTTTCTAGCACGCCATGAAATTCCTAAAAGAAAATAGATTATTTTGACCTTATTCTTTTAGAATTGATTAGCTGGAAAATCCACTCCTTTTACTATTTATTTTCTACATGTATTTGACATGCGAACATTTGCAACTATGTGATAAAAATGATTTGATCTAAATACTAAGGCATAAAAAAGCCAATGCTCAAAATCAATTTTTATATTGTATGCCTTTTTATACAAATTATTTATTAATTTCATACCAAGATGCAGCAACTGCTCGAAATGGAAATTTCGGAAACAGTTATTTTTGAATACTGGTAAATGGTCGTATGTAGCAATGCAAAGTCCAATTTTAAAGGGTGGGCATCAGTCTAAGGTGGGGAGAACAACGAGCGTAGGTTGGACAAATGTAAGTTTTTGTGGAAAGAGATTTACAACAAGGCATCATTTAAGTTTGCATCAGAGACCAGTGTAAATCAGAGTTCTTGTGGAATGATATTACATACTAGACTTTTTAACTTAAATAAATAAGTTAACTTCATTTGAAAATATTTGGTATTTAGTTTTTTACGATGATTTTTTAAATTATTTGTTTAGCAACTGAGCTGCCCAAGGATTTTCTGCTGAAGCTGATTTTTCACGCGGGCTTTTGTGTTCATTTACGACGCCTTTTATGTTCCGTAGAAAATGTCTTACATCTTGTACTTCTCTCCCCAAAATCATTACGAAAAGAATTGTCCCTCTGTTTCAAGGATAATTGTAATAGTGGAATTTCATTAAAGTGGACTGCTTTTGGAACTGGATAAATAGTGTTGGTTGATGTTGCTTTCAGACGATTTTCTTTCACCTGTCACGTCTATTTATTCTTGTTATCATGTTCTGAAAACCCCTAATCCCAGTAAATGTTCTTCTTAAGTTTTAAAATCTCTACTGAAATCTCTCAAATCGCAAATAACTAAAACCCTGTTTAAATAAATTAAAAAAGCTAATATAAAAACATTACAAAGGCTTATACCAATGTTAAACAAGTAGGTTAATATGCTTACTTTTATTCTTTCTAAAATTGATTCAGTAAAGACACTTACTTTGTGACCGTCCTGCAAAACAAGCTACAAATAAATTAAAATACTAAATCATTTTTTGATGGAACTACTACTAATAATATTCTGTGTGGAAATATTTTTTGCACTACATAACACGTAAACTAGCTTGAACAACCCCATCATCATACCAAAGTGTGTGCCACGATAAACGATAAAGTTAAACGTTATTCAAACAATGTCCACAATCACGAAAAACTATTACACGTTTACTACATTCTAAAAATATTTTAGTGATCAGAACCCCACAACTATTTCAAAATGTTTCTTTTAGGGACTTATTTGTCCTATCTCATACCTTTGACAGCCCTAAACGAAGCGTTTGAGTTGCAAGTAAACTGGTAGCTGTACAATCATTGTACAATCTTAGTTGTTCGAGAAGCTTACACACCTCACTTGGAACAAATAAATATGAACCCAACACTAGATCACATTGCTACAACAAATAACCCTGGTCATATTAACTCAAGCGTAAAGTTTACTTGGCTGATTCTAAATTCACTGCTTCAATTTTACAGAATACAAGACTTCAAAATGTTAGATCCTAGCAAAAGCATTCCACACAGAATTACTAGCATCGATCAGCCTCGGTTGAGTGTACATTAGTATTAGTGAACGCTATGCAGTTAACATCAGTACCTTATTTACCTGCAATCGATCATCCTATAAATACTTTATGGTCTGAATTATACTTTGCTGCTCATTGGGGCAGATGGCTAAAATATATTCTTTTTTAACAAAAAGTTAAAATGAAAGATCCATTGTACTGGCTATTACTCCATATGACGTCATTTCATTCTTCGAATACGCTGCCAAGTATCACGATGCACTGTTGAACTCCCCAATGCTGGTTTTGGTAACAACTGTTTTGTTAGAAAACGCAGAAATTTACGATGTTTGGTTAGCATGCCAGTTCTGTAAGGTGGAATATTCTCTTTACTTCAAATTGAACATTTTCACAGGAAATCTCAACAAAACACTTACTGAACTATATAGCCCGAAAATAAATAATTATCATAGAGTTGGGGAAACCGCTTATATTCCTGGATTGACAAATCCTAAATTTTAGGTTGCAATTCAAACTGGGCTTGGACATCTCGGTAGAGCAATACGTACATAATGCTTTGGCTTTGGGAGCGGTAGAAATGTCTCAATTTTCTTACGTAGATTCAAAACTTTGACAGGTGACATCAACATGTTTTCAGCGGGATGTTCAAGCCAGAATGCTAAAGCCTTTGAAATGGTGGGCGAAAAGCTTAACCACACTGTATTCTTTGGTGGATTAGTAGATAAATCGTGGAGTACTTTGTATTCTAGTGCGATAGTAAACATTTTACCAGTTAGCACATTTACTAAGGAAATCTACTCAAATACCTTTTAATAGAGTATGCTTGATACAGTGGGTACGAAACCCCTACATTGTGAAAATCAAACAGTGATTCAGAAACAAAAGAACACAATAAATATAATTGGCTCATCGTTTGGCGTAACTACCTGGGTATCAATTAGCGTATTTAGCTTTGCAATTGCAGTATACTTGGTAAAATCACCAACGGTAAAACCACAGTTACAACGGCATGTTTTAAAGTTGTGCCCCTATTCCTATTCGAACCCTCCCGGTAGCCTGTTAATCCTCCATCTCATCCAGCTCAGAATCTCCAGCGGGAGCCCTCTTTTCCATTTCATGATCATCATCGTTATTAGATACGCCTCCTGGTTGCTCAACGTTCCCATCTAAACTTTCACCAGCTTTTCCCTCCCCCTTTCTCCATGTCTTTCAATTTGTCAAACCCAAACGTTTCTTCTTCCTCCCCCTCACCTATATTTACATCCCCTAGTTCTTCATCCCTTACTGCTTCCACTTAAGCAAAGTTTGCACAAAGCTTTGGATGCTTTCTCTGATGATGCACACATTTTAAAAGATTTTTTAAAGATTTTACCCTTAAAAAAACATTAACAGTACCAGTTACAAAAGCTATACACTGGATATGATATTGGCCCGTGGTTACCTCTAGCACTAGATTGGATAGACTAATTTAATTATTATACATATAATTTCTAAACTATGCTCGTGTGAATTGCAATTTTTTTACATTGTTCTCACTCTTGAAAAAGTGGACGGAAAGTCTTCGAAAGCTAGAGTTAAATAAATTCATTTAAACCTCTTTAACCAAAAAATGTCTTACTCAAAAGCTATACATACAAAAGTCAAGGAAACTGTTGTTTTTACCAAGGAACAAGGTTTAACAAAGAATTTTTTACCACATATTTGACAAGGATACTTTTGTCCTCTTCTTTTTTATCAGCTTCGTTGCCATCCACAGCTAAAGCAACTGCCTCTTCCTCTGCTGAAATCACCCGTTTCACTCCATCCACATCTGCAACTTCTCCCTCCTCATCCATAGCTGCGACTCCTTCCACCTCATCCATTGCTGCGACTTTTTTCCTTCTAATTTACAGTTGCAAAATTGTCTTCTTGATCCCCAGCGGTAGCTCCTTCCTCCCCTCCCCCCACTTCCTTCCATCTAAATCCCTAAATTTCTTTGCTATACCTGAAAAATTACTGTTTTTTCCAATACGTCTTCAAATGATTTGGGCAGGCTATCCTTTTCAGTCGCAACAGGTTCTAATTGTTGAGCAATGTAGCTAATATGAGTTGCAGCTTTAGGATTTTTAAATTGTACTTTAGACATCTTCAAGTTTTTCAGCTTATCGCTGGATGCCATATTTGCGTTTTGAACACTTTGTAGTAGTTTTTCTTTAGCAGTCATTCCAAACTGCTTAGTTTCATGTATAATTTCTTCGTAGTGAACTATATCCTTTTTGAGTTCTTCGCAAGTTAACAATGCTCGTTCTCTAATACCTTTGACATCGGCTATATGTTCTTTGAAGATATCTTTCTTTTTTTCCACGACCTTAAGCAATCGAATGCCCTTAGAATTTTTGTTTTTAAATTTATTTGGCGCTTTCCAACAAACTTTGATTTGTGTTATAGCAATTTTCAGTGGAGCGTTAGACTTCACCACTAGCTCATCAAATGTCTCTTTCTGTATTCTTCGACAATTAAGATAACACTTATTTAGTAAATGCTTTACCCTCGTTACGCGTTCTTGAGAATCCACGTCCAATAAACTTCTAAAGTACTTTCATCTCTCTTTAAATATATATCTGACAGTTTCTTTTGTGCTCTTTTTAAATTTAGAAATACGTCGGCATGTTCGGAGAGCCACAAATAAACTTGCTCCTTAACACTATACGCAGTTTTAATTGCAAAATCTACTTTCACGTCTGCCTGCGAGATATCCTCTATAACACTCTTAACCTTAATACTTCCTTCGTGTTGCTCTCTTTCCTTATTGAGTTTTTGTTGTGCTGCTTCGTCACGAATCCGTTCCTGGTGTTAAGCGTCTTTAGCTGAAATAATTATATCCATAATTAATAAACTAAAGATGAACTTAATAAAAATAACTCACTTTGTTTAAACTCACTTTTTTTCCTGTACAATAGCCTATGTATTTAATTATTGCGTAATTTAAATGTGCAATTAAAAATTAAATCACCAATCCTTCATTTACAGGGTGTTTTTCCGGATGATAGAGTTTTTCGTTTGTTTTCCAGGCAGTTTTGATCTGTGCCGATGAAGCTCTTTGAGAAACTCCAAGTGTGGAATAGGGACAATCGTCAGCCATTTAATTTAATTTAATTACTGATAAAATAATAACTGAAAATTCACCACAAAACAGAAGAGATAAACAATCAATCCACACGGCAAGGCTAAAAAAATCCTTATGCAGATATACATTAACTCACATTCTATTGAAAATGTTCTCATTTGGAAAGGTACCGCGCATTCTCGGTTTGGACAGAGAATTATCATCTTAGCACAACAGCAGCGAAGATTTTTACGTTGTTGCTGTGCTGTCGCATTGCATGCAAACAAACTACAGAGACACTAGCTGTCTTTTTTCATACAGCAGTCTCTCTGTATATCATATCATCATCAATCATCATCATCAAACTCTCCGAAAATGGTAGTAACGTTTTTACTCCATATAATTAACGAAGAAAAATTAAAGCACAAAGTTTAGTAATTTAATTGTAGATTTGCTTTACTTATATTGTTCCATTTTGGGTGCAAACTCGAGTGTCTTTCCAATCCAGTTTGATAGAAGTAACTCAAAGTTTTTAATCTCGAATGATCATATAATTGTTCAAAGATTTATCCGGAAAAAATACTTCGGTTTGTTTTGGGTAGCTGCTTCCATTGTCATCACGGTGAACGAATATTTAGTCGGCAAATTTAATGTTTTTTGCACAACCTTCTTTATACATGTTTTGTAACTCTTGGTGAAATAATCTGTTTGTCTTTATTTAAACGATGTAGTTATTTTCCTAAATGAAATGGTGACTTGGTTATAAACCGTGCGTGGTAAGTATAAAACATTACTCTAACTCTAAATTGTGAATAAATTCTTGAGCAAGTTTTAATTGTTTTAGAAAAATACATTCGCGGATCAAAAATGAACATATTGAATTTGTTTGTCGACGGAATTGTGATTAGCTTAACATTTACATCATTATCTTTTGCTACAATGGCATTTATATACTGTTTATTTAATCCACGAGATGCCGATAGGGCAACTCATACCGAAAAGATTGTATTTTTTCCATTTGGCTTATTTACCGCATTATTTGTGATTGGGTTGACCAAATGAATGTTGTAGTCGTCTGTGTCAAAAGTTGGGAAACCAATTCGTCAACTTCATATACATTTACAAATATGAATATATTTAGTTAATTTAAAAGGCTTACAGTTTGTGACAAACTCCCTTGTCCTCTTCAAGATGTGTAGCCTTTCCTCCTCCATACTTTGTTTCTTATCATTTTTTAGGTTATCTTGATGGGAGGCCAAAGTATCAGATGACTCCCTCATTTTCTCCGTAATTATCTTGACAGCTGACCTGAGCTGGTTGACAAGTTTCAAAATTTGGGGATGATGTTCCATGGCTTGATTTGTAAGCTGACTACAATTTTCACACAAGCTTATCCAGTTGGCTGGACTTCCGCATTTCTTCAAGTTCCCAATCAGCTGTTCTCTAGGCACCTGCAGCAGGTTCCTCAGAAGAAAAATCACATTTAAATTGTTGGACAAGAGACTACTCTGCTTTGGTAGATTAGATCGGTCAACTTTTGAATAACAGACTAGGCAAAAGACGAGGAAACAGACCTTTGCATTATGTGCTGCTCTTCAGTTAAAGATAACTATGCTGAAAATAAGGATGATTTACTGTCAAGTAATTTGAAAGTGATGTTTCTACTAAGGAAGGTGCTTGAGGTGCCTGCTTCTCAACTGGAGAGGAACTTAAGGGAATGCGGGGATCCTGTCAATTGGGTAATGTTGTGTGAGCAGTGCAATGAGTTAACTAGGCAAGCAGAGGAAGTCCACTGGAAAATATTAAGGGCCAAGGAGGAACTGAGGTTGGAGGTCTGTACAGCAATTAATTTTGGATAAGACAACGGCGCCATTACAACTATCATCAATATCAATGAATAAGAAGACTGGAAAACGAAGGGAGATTTGGGACAAACCAAGAGCCCTTCTTTCCACTTGTAATAAATTTATGTCTACAATTATTTGGAAAATTATTTAAAGATAATTAAATTATTTGTTTTTTTTGTTCTAATTAAACAGGTGACCGAAGTCGGTCCTATTTAACCAACCCATTTATTAAAGGAGATAAAGTAGCCAATTATCTGCAAAGCCAACGGGATTCCATCAAGCATGCCATCAAAGTTGAAGTGGACCATTTGGAGGAGCTCGGTCAAGATGAACATTGTGACATTGAGGAATATACAGATTGGGAGCCACCAGAAGTAGATGAATTGGTCGAAGATAACCAGGACACCGAGGACAGTTCAAAATCGACCAAAAAATTAACTTCTATTTCAAAGCGTTTAAAATACGAAATAATTAATGGGAAATTTAAATGTCCATCATGTGACAAAGGTATTAAATTCTATTAAATAATCCCATAAAATGACGTCAACGCCAATGTACTTAAATAAGAAGGTTCAATGTTTTTTTTCTGTTTCCAGTTTTTGCCAACCGGAAAACAGTCCACCAACACGAGAAAGATAAGCACTTGAGTAGTGTTCACCAGCTTTGTAAAGTGTGTGGGAAAGAGTACGCGACCCAGATGTCTCTTGCAGTGCATATCAGATTGGTCCACAACAAGCATTTAAAAAGAAGCTGCCACCTCTGCAATCGAAGATGCGCTGGACAGTATGAATTAAATGTTCACCTATTATCCCGACACAAGGAGGACCCTGCAACATTGAAACTAATGGAGGAAAAGGGTTATCAGCTGTTGAAATGCCCGGTTCCAAGATGCACTGTCGTTAAAATCAAGCAGAGTGCAATGGATGAGCACATGAGAAGGATGCACAGTTCAGATAACCTCCAGCCAAAGCCATTAAAGAAATTCCCATGCCAATTTTGTCCAAGAATATTTTCACAAAAAGCAAATCTAACTCGTCACCAGTTGGTTCTCCACGACACCGCGGATGAGAAGCCGTTTAAATGTGACCTCTGCGGATTGCCGGCCAGCTCCCTTGACCATTTGTCTGTGCACATGCGACGCATTCACAAAATTCGCAATCAAAAGATAAGCTGTGGTGGAGGTGGAGGAAAGGACAATGATAAGCTTCGAACTAAAACTAAACGTATCTGCCATTTGTGTGGATTCAAATGCCGGGGCTCAACTGCCATGAGAAACCATATGGTTTCCAAGCACAGGGATGACCCTTTAGCGAAACAGCTGATTGAGAAGGGATTTGGGGTTTGGAGATGTAAGGTGCGTGGATGTTCGGCCAAATATACAAACAAACTAGCTTTGGATGAGCATGTCCAACTAAAGCATGGAGGAAAGGAGGATCAAGATGAGTTGGAGATGAGCTATTTTTGTGCGTTTTGCGCAAAGGGATTTTATGTGGAGGAGGTCTTACAAAGGCACGAGAGGGTTATCCATGGGGAGCACGAAGGGAACAAGAGATTCAAATGCGAAATTTGTGGATTTGAGACGACATTGAAATCCTACTTGAATAGACATGTTCACCGAGTTCATAAGCCTTCAAGGAAGGATGCGGATGGAGAGAGGTGAAGGGGGATAAGGTGGGAATTTGCATAGTTTTGGGAAATGGATAGGCTGGAGAAGCAAAAGATAATTCATGATAAGGAGGCGGAACAGCATCATGCTTGTGATATTTGTGGAAGTAAGTGCTTACAGCACACATGAGTCAATGTGCCATCATCAACGAAGAGTTCACAAGATTTACAGAAGATCAGAGCAACAATTAACAATTTAACAGTTGAATTTAATATTGCACTTTTTTAAATGAATGGTTAATAAAAAAGAAATAAAACTTGTGAGTTAAATAGTTTAAAAAATATTTCATTAAGTTTTTATTATTAAAAGATACAGATCCGCCGACATTAGTATTCATACATTGACAATAGCAATAGCCCAACAAAGGAAAGCTGCCAGCAGCTGAACATCAGCTGCTATTTGTCAAAAGAACTTGTTTTCCTATCAGTCAGTCAGTCATCTGTTTGTGCAAGTTTTTAAAGGACAGGAGTGTGTGCTGAGAAGCTATGAAGTTCAAAATTGATTAATATAGTTTTTTCTGAAAGTTGGTTAGCAATTTTAAAAATGGATATTAAAAAGGCAGGAAATGCTTACAATATTCCGTGTTTAGTTTGTAATACAGCAGTAAAATTTGATAACCACAGTTTATTAGTTAAAAGGAAAAAGTGTATTTTATTTTTGTTGGAGAATTTATTGGAAATTCCGAAAGCACAAGTAATTATAAATGGAGAGGATGATAACTGGGAAGATAATAAAGGCCAGGGTTCCGGGGAAGATAATTATTGGAACGTGGTGAAAACTTGTGAGCATTGTGAGGAGGCAGTCAGGGAAGCAAGTTTAATTTATGGAGAAATTAGGGGAAAAGTCAGAAAATTTCGTGAAATTCAAAGAAAAGTTGTGGAAACTTTTAAGAAAAGCGGTAAATCAACAGTCAAGCGTAGTAATAAGGATAAAGATGGGGTTGATAACCTTCTTTTCAAATTTGGTAACAAGTGTTTAGGAATAATTGACAGTTGTAAGTTGAATAAATAAATAAATAATTTTCTAATTGCTGTGTTTAAAAATATCAGATTTTAATTTAGATTCTTTTTAAAAATGTTCTCAGATGATTTTAGTGAGTTTGGATTTCCATTTATGGTGAATGAACAAGTGGCGTTTGATGAAGATGGAAATTGGAGCGATTACTGCGGCAGTGGTTACGAGGATGAGGCGATCGTGAAAAAGGAGAATGAGGACCAACTCAGTGAAGAAGGAGAAGAGGAGGCTGAGGATTTTGAGGAGGCCCAGGATATTAAGGAAGAAGCTCAGGATTTCGAGGAGGATACTCATGATTTTGAGGAGACTCGGGATTTTGAGGAGGATGATAGCAGAGGAGACGTAGAGGAAAATGAGGAGTCAGATGATGGTACCACCAAGATGATTATAACATTAAATTTGTTTTTGAATGAATTACATAAATTATAAATATAAGTATCCTCTTTTTTCTCAGAATTCTCACCAAAACCTGCGAAACGACGACGACGCAAAAGAGAAACCAATCCCGACAATCCCTGGCCATGTCCCCTCTGCCATATCAAATTAAAAACGTTCACAAGTTTAAAATTGCATTTGGAAAAAGTACATCCAAATAACCCATTAGACTTCAATGAGCTAAAACTAAAATACCTTCAAGTTAACAATCCATCATCTGGACCTCCTCCTCCTCCAGAAGTACTTCGAAAGGCGGCGAAACACTTAAAAGTCTCCCCATTTGAACTGGAATACCCTCACTTAAATTGTAAGCGAAACTCTTCTGGGAAATTCCCTTGTCCATGGACGGATCCCTGTGACTGCCCCAGAATATTTGGGAAAAAGGATCAACTGATAAGGCATCTTAAAGTTGACCACTTGAAAATTAAATTGTTCACCTGTACCTGGTCAGAGGGTGAAGGTGATGGAGCTTCAGTTTGCGGGAAAACCTTTTCCACTCCTCACAACTTCAAGGATCACCTTGACGAGCATCGGGGAACACCGAAATACAAGTGTGAAGAGTGCGGAATGACTTTTTATAAAAGGAACCCTTTTGTCAACCACCAACAGAAAATGCACTCGGATGAAAGTTTCATTTGTGAAATTTGTGGACAGGGCTTCTCATGTAAGCAGCATCTCCATACGCACAAGACAACCAAGCACAGGAATAACCCAATCAATACGACGGCATCTGCGACCACTTCTGGAACTATTTGCAATTTGTGTGGAAAAGTTTTGAAGAGTGAGCTTACCTTCAAAAATCATATGCAAGTTGTACATGAAAAGGTGCCGGGAAAGTACTGCTGTCATTTGTGTGGCAAGCGGTTTAGGAATAGTACCCATTTGAATATGCATTTGTGGGAGGGGCATCAGTTTAAGCCGAAGGGTTTCGAGCCAAAGGAAAAGGTGGCGAGGAAGGATAAGCTGCAGTGTCCGGTGAAGGGATGTAGAAGGCTGTTTGTGAAAAAGGAGAGTTTGGAAAAGCATGGGAGGGAGGTTCATGGGGAGGATGGGAACAAGCCGGGAGCGTGGAACTGTAAACATTGTGGGAAAAACTTTTTCTACAAGGAAAAGTGGGAACAGTGTGAGAAGACGCATGAGAATAAGGAGAGGAGGCCGGAAAAGTGTGAGGTTTGTGGGAAGGGATTTCCAACTAGGGCTCATTTAAGGTTCCATCAGAGATCTACGCATAAGATGCAGTTGGAGAAGGAGACGAGATGGAGTAGAAAAAAATAATTGTCCAGAATTAATTTATTGTGTTGTGATATTACATAAATAATTATTTTCATTGAAATTAATGAACTTTTTTATTAACTTAAAATCTTGTGATTTTTTTTAAAGTTGAAAGTTTAATAAATTATTTGTTTTGAAATTGAACTGCTGAATAAAGAGTATTCTTCTGAGGCAGGTTTTCACTCTTGCTTTTCTGTTCATGACACGCTTTCTCATTTTTCGTTTTTTTTGATACTCCTGTTTTTAAATGCTTGTTGTGTTGTGGTTGAAAATTTTGAGCCTGTCAGTCGTACATTTATTATGGTCCTCAGTTTTTAATAATTTATCAAACTCGTAAGTTAGTCAGTTTCCATGTTGAACGTAAGGCCGCAGGTGATAGAGGAGATATTCGTAAAGATACATATCGCTGGGCATGATATAGTGGAAAGAAACTGCATAGTTGGAGCAGCAATCCAATCCCTGTAATAAAATGAAATGATTTAAAAAATTCTAAATGTTTTTCATCTTGGCAATTAACTTGTTTTAAATCACATTGGTTTGCGAAATCAGTTTGCATAGTAATTAATTGCGCAACCTGATTGCATTAGATTTAATTATCGTTTAAGACAAAAGCACAAAAAATGCTCTTTTGTCGAAAAAGTTATTGTGTTTAGTTTTGAAATACTGTCAAATTTGCCAAGTGACTAAAAGTAAATGATTTACGTTTTTCTGTGGATATTTAATCAACTCTCTCCACCAATCAGGTAATGTAGAACTGTTAAGATGAGACCTTGAAGGAAATGCATGAAATCTGTAACGACCTTGCTCATCCCTTGTATCCCGAAATGTCACGTTTGCAACTTGAAGACAGCGTGCTAGTAAATTACAAGATTTCAACAATTACAAATTAAAATTATCTCCAGATTCATAATTATTTAGTTTTTTTGAAAGTTTAGGATCGTAATTTAAATATCGCTATGTTTTTTCACCTATATTCATATCTTCGGGTCCACCTTCCATACCACGCTTGCATTCAGTCTTTGAATATCCTTTCTCAA
>JAQFZH010000975.1:0-25389 GCA_034695485.1 Entomobrya nivalis
ATTATATCAGCGGAAGAATTTTTACAGGCCTTAATGGACATAACAGAGTCATAGTCATTTAGTCATATCAAAAGTCAAAAGTATGCTTGCACTATCATCAAATTTTTATCGACATACATCATATATCAAATGTATCTTATGTAAAAAATACCTACATATTACAAAGTTACAAACATTTAGTATCATGGCTTAACTTAATACGGCTATATTCATTAAATCCAGAAAAACATGGTCATTAACTCTATTCCATTACAGATATATGACTTTAACAGTCATTAGCTTTATTATTACAAGACAATATAAAAAATAATTGATAAAAATATTATAAGTTTCGTGTCAGATGAAATGCTTTATACTAAATCCCATGTCAATTTGTTGGAGGAATGCACAATGCATCAATTCCATTATAATTCTGGGCATCTTTATTGAATAACGATTGAACAATGTGCTAAAATCGACATATGTTGGATAAGTTTTTTTTAATCTTTGTCCCATTCTATGATTCTATCCATGATCATAATATTTGTTTAATACAAAAGCTAAATTTTATAGACACAAGAAGCAAAATTCTTATGTTTAGAATTAAAATCTAAGTAAAATATATATATTTTTACGTAATGCCTTTGTAAAGCAAGCCAGCCAATCACTCAAAACAGATCAATTAAATAAAAAAAGGTTGTGGTATTAAGCTTATTTATACTTTCTCATTTTGTGATGGGCTGCACGTTACTTGAGGACATCTGTCATGGTCGTTTTCGTTTAATGCTGCCATGTATGCAACTCAGTTTTCATTGACACTGACACTAGTTTAAAATATCAGACGAATGCACTGATCTTCATTATCACATAAATATGACTTATAGTAAACAAACGTTTGAATATTTAACCAAACCAACCTAAATATAAATGATGATCACAGACACAGTTTAAGGCATTTTTAATTTGCACGGGCATGTGTACGAGTCAACGATCTTTGACACTTTCAACGAGTCTTGTCTATTTTACTAAAGTTATTATTTATATGAATAAGGTTTTTTCGCATATACATATCAAATCAGCCGTGTCAAGTATTACAGTTGCATATAGCAGTAACAATTTAAAAAACCGTAGCTGGAACTTGCAACACATGGTAATGATTAATATTGTTGTTCCAATTGATTTTTTTTATGATATGCTAAATAACCTGTATTTGATATTGTAATTATTGGTCACAGACAGACAGACAAACATGATGAAGGCAATTATAGGCCTCGCTTTTAGCTTCGTTGCAAATACTGGATAACGAAGAATGTGTTGTATTCTAATAACATGTCTGGTTCGTTAACAAGGTCAGTTAACATTAACATGTCAAGTTATTTCTAATTATGGTTAGTGACTGAAAAACCACTACATGGCTTTCACTTAAGCCTTGACCAACACGTGTCATGTTAACTTACGAACTTTTTAGTACTGGTCAGACGAAAAGGGATCAATGTTCCTTTCATTTAGTTATTTATGTATCAATTATAGCAAGTCTGGCAACTCAAGTATTCGTATTCAAGCTAGAGATGCATATATTTATGTAAGTACCACAACCTTAAAAGTTTTATTTATATACTTTATATTGGATTTCTGATATTAGTTTGAGTACAAATGTTGGATTAAAACTAAACCCAATGTAACAGCGATCATAACGACGTAGCTGAAAAAATGCGATTTATAACGACACGGTCATTGCTATTGCTAATGAAAAGTGCTTTGAAATGATATGTCACATGACACATGTTTGTAGTGGAAAATTTTGACCACAATTTCTGACCCTTTGAGATTAACTTGACCTGAAGTGACTTATAAATCGTGATCAACCCAACATACAACTGAGCTTTAATGTACACGGAAAACTTTCGACCTTGTCCTTTTGACCCAGGGAACTGGAAATCGAGAAGTTTCTTGCCATTTACCATAGTGACCTATATGCAAAAATTTGTGAAAAAATGGCTATTGAGATCTTGAGTTGTCGTGCCGACAGAGAGACGGACAAACATGATAAAATCTATTCTAGCTGAGCTTCGTTTTCAGCCACGTAATAAAGTAAATCCCAGTTATTCTTGATTGCATGGTTACCCAACAGTTTATTTGCAGATTATGTCAGTCTTAATTTTTTAAAGTTTGAAGCTGTGAATCTAAACACAGATCTTGGATAAGTTGAAATAGTGCCACGTTCATCATAATTTAAAATGTTGGCAAATAACAAACATATCTAATGTTGTCTAGCCTAACCATTAAATACTCTTAAGTGTGAAACTTTATACTGGATTATAAAAGCTACACGTGTAGCACTTTATTAAAATAGCTAGACTGAAAATGAATCATTGTGATCACGACGACACTATGCAATTATTCTGGTCAATCTGGTTAGCGTACAGAACAGACATTTCACTCCCAGTTTAGTTTTAGCTTGGAGGTTAAATGTATTAATGTTTTACTAAGTAGTTATAATAATAGCCTAAGTTGTCGTTAGAGGATAAGTTTCTTGCTAACCACTTAATAAATAAAATTTACAATTTTGTTCGTCACCACCATTTTCCAGTCGATTCGACTTCTCATTTTTTCCAGAGCAAAATTATTTCATGGACTAGAATCGTTTTGAGTGGAGTGCTGAACAGTTCTGAAAGTGTTTACAATTATTACCTGAGCATTATACAACAAATACTTTTTCAATAATGTATGGACAACTTGTGACATTTAAGATTGTTCCAATTTGTAAAACTGAATATTTTTCAAGCTTTAAGCCTTTTTGTTGGTGAAATTAATAAAAAATTGTTTTGTGTGAAAATTAAAGTTTTTTCTTTAAAAACTGAAATTATTTAACTCACTGGATTATTAGTCAATCCTTTAAAATGGCTAAATATTTAAACCTTCTGGTCATGTTTCTAAGTGCCATTCAAGCTTCCCCTTTCTCCGCAATTCCATCACCAAATACAACAACTCATTACAAGAATCTATGCGTTGAAAATGCAGACCGTGGGATTCAAGCTGATCGTGGAATTTCTGCATTTTGTGATCCAATTCTTAATCCATCTCCAGATCTTTATAAATCTTGCAAGCCTGTCTCTCTTTCAAAAGCTGAAAAAATGGGTACAGCTGACATCGACTCGTTCTTGTCTTTAGGAGTCCGACAAATGAATGACCAGCTCACAAGTCATACTTCCAGAAACTCAAAATTAGGCCGTGCTGTTTTCATCATGGGAACGAGTGACTCTGATAAAAGGTTATTGGCTCAAATTCTCTCCAGACCATTGAACGGTCTTCATGCCACATACACTGAAAACGGATCTTTGTTCATCATCGATGTCGAAAATCCCACTCAAAATCCCTCCGAAAATATTATTCCAGACTATTTGGTCAATCCTGACAATAAAGTTGCCTTCTGGAACTGTCCAAGTTTCGATGAGACTCGAGATCCGGAAATGGATATCGCTGGAAAATATTTTCTCCAGACAGCCCTCGATTTGACAATCACAGCAAAGTTTATTTTCACCGTGAATTATATTGATCTTAAAAACGAAAATGATGGGAAGGAATTAGATTTGCTCGCTACCAACGTAATCAGCTTGTTCAGAAACGTGTCAAAATTCGCGGACTCTATTGGCCTTGTAGTGACTCAAGCTGAGCGTTACACTAGTGAAGGTAGATATAAAAATAACCGGCAGATTTTCGACGAGATTCAGAAGTCAGTAAAATTGTTTCTCGACACCAAGAAGGAACAACTGAAAAATGAAACAGTGTTCGAGCAGAGATCCGAACTGGAAAAGAAAATCCAATTTGTGGAAGGACTACTTGGAGGGACATCTGAAAAACTGTACTTTGCTGGAATTCCCGAGAAATGTGGACCTTTGGGTGAAATGACACCAATTCTTAACTTAAAACATAAAATTACTGAAATCTGTCAGAGAAAACTAGCATACGCATCTGTTTCCTCAAACGATTTTCAGTTTACCCTTAAAAATGACTCGTATATCAGGCTAAATGGGGATTTTATTCCCAAAACGCTCGCCAAAGTCGAAAAGGTCGCATTTGACGTTGCCTTGGATCTAAATACACGCTTCCAGGAAAACTTTTATGGGACATTAGAGGAAAATCTTGAGGAAAGTCTGAGCATTTTAAAACGAACCACTTTAGTAGTAGCGAAAATAGAAAGTCTTTATATTGGAAACACCTCAACATCTGATTACGATCCCACAAAAATGTACTTGAGTAAACAAGTTGAAAAAGTGTATCAGGAACTTGGCCTTAAAATGAAATGCACTAGCATTTTAATTTTTCTCGAGCTTGAAAATCGAATGGCATTTTTTGCAAAGCTGACCCATCACAATGACCCATTATCCATGTTATTCTCCGTGGTTAAAAATCGTTTAATTGAGTTTAATGAGCAGCTAGGTCATCTAACAGAGTTTTATGACTACTGCAATACAACAAAACATGAACTTACTCATTATCCTCAACAAAAGCTTCTTGAAAGTTTGAGTGATAAACTAGACAACGATGCTAAACTTATAGAAAATATTTCCCGCGGCAATATAACATCTCGGTCTCCTTCACAACTGTTGTCATGGAATACCACAAAGTTAGAGGATAAAAAATTCCTGGCAAAATTAGTACGTCAACTTATACCGAAAACGGAAGTGAAATGTGTAAATTCATATTTAAAAAGTGGACAAAAGCATTTAATTTTCAGTGGTAAAAATGTCAAGTTAAGTGACATCCTGAACAAAACCAAATGGCCTGAATTATGCAAACAAAGCAATATAGCTGAAGTAAGTGTGCTTGCGTCGGAACGAGTGTATATTGACACTGACATTTATCCCCGTGGCAGTGAAAACCAAATACAAGCCTACAAAATTGTCTTGGTGAAAGGTCTAGAGACAGTGAGTCAACTTCACATTTCCATTGTAGCTCCAAAATGGATAGTCATTGGGCGGAGGCACATTAGCTTAAATGGCTTTCAACCTTTCCCAATGGAACCCGCAAAATCGGGTAAATATTCAAGCGAAAACGGAAAACCCGGACGAGCTGGTTTAGCTGGAGGCAATGCAGGTAGCTTTTTTGGAATTTACTCAAGTATCCATGGAGCCAAACTACTTAAAATCAGTGCAAAAGGAGGTCAGGGAGGAAATGGTCAAAAAGGCGGAAACGGGCAAGTGGGACAAAGGGGTTCAAATGTGGGATGGGATGACTTGCCCTACTCGGGATATTTCTCTCTTTGTAATCCCTATAAAGACAATTTGCGTTTTGGATTCGGGGGTCGTGATGTTCGAGATATGACGAAAACGGACTTCGCGAGCGAAATTGTCAAATGCGTTTATAGTGAGGATTTATACAGTTACATGGAACGGTATGATCACTACTATACCATGTTTGGAAGTGAGGGGGGTGTTGGTGGAAATGGGGGTAAAGGTGGACAAGGAGGACCCGCTGGCCTTGAAGGAAAAGTTGAAATATTCCATCTAAAAAGTAAGCCTGATTTTTCTAATGGAACGATAATCACTACAGAAACGGGTACATTCGGTTGTGGTGACCCTGGACAAGGTGGTTTGGGTGGACGCGGTGGCCAACCTGGTGATTTTTACTCATGTCAGTATTTCTCAAAATGGTACTATTATTCGTGCAAAAACGGGCCTGATTTTTATAGTGTCGATGGAAACACTGGTCAAAAAGGAGACCACTGTTCCATTTTATTTCGCCCTCTTGTGCCCTTATTTATGCCATGGCAAGTAATAAATGAGTATCGAGCAACATTTTTTGGAGAAAATTCTCACCTTTTTGACGATTTTTTGAGGGAACTCGATTCGAATGAGGAAACAAATGCACAAATGAGTGCAAAGGCTTTTGCATTCGAACTTGAAAAAATCGAGGGAAAATTTTTTGAAAAGGGAAACGAAGTTATATCTGAACACCAGCAACAGGCTTTTATTAAGTATTTCGAGAAATTTTATGATCGTATTAATAAATACACAGTAAAAAACTTTAATTCAGATCATGTCGCCGCAGCAGAGGAGAAAATAGCTTTGAATATAATTTTTAGCACAGTTCTTAGCAAAATTGTGTCGCTGAGAAGACAAGAAAACCAACTTAACGTAATAAAAACGAGGGAATATTTCGAATCTCTAATTTCTCAGATGACTATATTAAAAGCTTCTCAAAAGCAAAAGAGTATTGGCGAAGAAAGTAAAAAATTTAAAAGAAAACTTGACGAAAAAGTAAGGGAGGCTAATAACCTTATAGAAACTTTTGTAAATCCAGCAATTGAAAATGCTTACAGAGAATTGGAAAAAACGAATGATAAACTAGTGCAAGAGATTAACGAGTACTTGAACGCTGCGGAAGACGATCTGAAAAAGAAAATTGAGCTGAAGAAGCAGCTGGAAGCTGCATGGCTTTCAAATTTAATTCTAGGAATTTTTAGTTTTGTTGGCGCGGTTGTTTCCATGTTGGGACCCAAAGGGCAAGCAGTTGGTGCGGTGATAAATATAGGAGTAGGAATAGCAAAGAGTATTATCGGATCTCCTTCAGTGACAGAAGAAGATTATCATACGATTGATCTTCCAACCGGTTTTCAAAAATCTGTAAGTGGCGCTAGTGACAAATATTATATAAACCAGCTAATATTCCTTGACGAGCAAACCACTCGAGTATCTGAGGCTGTAGGAAATGCGACCGGAAATTCGTTACAGGGTGTGAAGTCAATGGCAGTTGGAACAAGAGAGGGAATCGAATCTTTGAAGAAATCGATTGCTGAGAAAAAGGGGAAAATGGATTTTGGGGATGTTAGCAAGTTTAATGAAGTGGAAAAGTCATATGATCAAATGCAGGAAACCGTGGAAAAGGTTGGTGAGCACATTGACGATTTGAGTGGACATTTGGACACAGTAAGTGAAAAACTGGCTGAAGAAGAAAGCAAACAAACTGAGGAAGCTGCAGTCAAATCTTCCAAGAGCGACATTGCGAAAGGGATTGGAGCTACACTAAAAATAGGACAATCCGCCGTAAAATTAGCTAATACAATAATAGTAGGTCAAAAAGGAGTTTCCCGAATGGAAAGAGCGATAGAAGAAGCTAAACAAAGTATAAAAGCGATAAAAGCGAAGAAAACTCAATTTTATGACGAAATTCTGCCAACCTTGGATTTGATAAATGAACAGTTGGATGAAGAAACTAGAAGTTTAAGGGGTCAATCTCAAGTGGGACTTTCAGTGAAAAAATGGAAAATTAAAGGAATTCTGAAAAACATGCGGGGATTTCTAACACAGTTTACACAAGCCATGAAAGTAACAGAGGTTTTTAAAAGATGCTTTGATACTCTGGATGAAGCACTCACATTGCTAATCGAATTGTATGATCATATTGAGCGCTATGAAGAGAAAAAGGATTTGGCTGACTTTATTGCCAATGTGAATGCGGCAAGTGACTGGACTCAAATCAGTGATATGGAGTTGAGGGAAGTTTTGACCCGTTTGGACTTTTTTAACTCGGCTAATTTATTTCTGGAGGACTATCAAAAAGGAATCCATGCATTGAAACAGTGGGCATTTCCATTTGCAAACCGGTATTTAAATGAAACGAAGCCGGGTGAATTGACAAATAATCTGCCAACTGTGATCAGTACCTATAGAAAGCAAGTGGAGGATTTGAGCATTGCGCTGAAGAGATATGAAGCAACGACGGTGGAAGGGGATCAATATTCGATGGTCAGCTTTTTTACAAGTGATGCGGTTTCCAGTGAGCCATTTTACAGATGGACGAATGATAATTGGCAGGTAAGCGAAACAGAATGCTAGTATCTGTACTTATTTTTTTAAACTTCTGCTGAGGCATTTTATTAACGTGAAAATGCATTTTTTTGTATATTTTTGTCCACCTGTTTAGAATTCGATCAAGAAGCTATTAGCCGGCGAACCCATTCACTTGAAAGCTGACGTTGACATGTTTGGCCAAGAGTCTGCATCCTTTTTTAAAACCAAGTCAGCAATCAAATTCAAATCTCTGGCTGCCGTACTAAAAACTCGTAATGAAAGCCGACAAGCTGAACTGGACGAAACACTCAATCATTTTCATATGGCAATGACGCACAGTGGCATTTCACTTTACAAGGTTATGGAACAGCACTTTGTTATGCACGATAGGAGTATAACCTACCATTATAGTTTCGAGAAAACCAAGGACAACAATCATGTGACAGTTAATGGAGTTAAATATAAAGTGAGTTAAATATTTTTAATCATATTATTTAATGTATGACTGCGTATAATTTGAATAATATGTAATATGACTATTTTCTGGTAAAGGTTGATGGACCTGGAGCCGATTTCTTAATGAGTCCGTATACCTGGTGGACATTCCAGATTTCTGATGCGAAGGATGGTGGATTGGAATTGAAGGACTTGGCGCAGTTTGAAGAGGAGGTTGACCTGGAACTGGAAGGAAATGGAGTCTACTTGGAAGAAACGAGGGTATCCCCACAGATTTTGAGCGATTTGAAATTGGCTGAAAATTATGAAGTTTATGACTCGAGAAGCAACTGGGGTTTTAACGAGGAAGTGAATAAAGATATTTGTATTGTTTCAAGGTCTGATATGATGCAAGAAGATGAAATTTTAGCACAAGATACATTATCTTATAATGATGAGTTAGATGAATCAAATTTTGTTAACGTTGTAATTATTTTGGCTTTGGTTGGTGGGGTTGGATTGTTGCTTTCTCTGGGTTTCTGGTATGCCAATAAAAATGGTTTGTTAGGTTGTTTAGCTATATTTGATGGGTCATACTAGAAGATTAGCATTGAAATTTAAAATAAACATTTGTCCGCAAACTGTTTAGTAAGTTTATTTCGTTTAATTAGTGTACGTCCTTAGGAAATATTCAGATGTTGAGCTTGTTCACTTTAATTTCCTTTGGTGTCATTAAAAATGTTATAAAATAATATTTGTTGCTTACATCACTTGTGTTTTAAAAGATAGGGAAAACTAAAACATAGCAATAAACTTTATTAAAGTTGGGGGAATGCATTAATGTTACACAAAAGTCAAATATTAGTGACTAAAGTTTGTGACTTGTTTCCAGTAAAATGCGAATATTTTCTTATGCTTTAAATATTGCGTGGTGGGAAAAACACTTTATTACAAAAAATGACTTCAAATTTACTTCGCAATAAATTTAAGCTTTATATTTGGTTTTAAAGTGTGTTAAGTATACTTATAATAAAATGAAAAATTTAAATTAAACTTGTTAAGTTATAAGTTGGCCTATTGTATTGGAAAAATTTATTTCCCCCAAATGTGAAAAGGGTATGGTGGGACCCAACAATTTATTTATAGTTTCTCATAATAATATTATATTGAAATTAATTAACACAATTTTATATAAATATGCCGCCAACCAATCTATTATTTGACCGTAAACAAATTACATAATGTTTTTACATTACATTACAATATGTTTTTCCTTTCGAATTAACAAAGAATTTTAAAATATTTTGTAAAAGTGGAGATTTTCAACATATCTAGAAATTTTCTGCAAATTAACTTAATGCAAAATCTCATCCGACGGAATAACAATTGGAACATTATACAAATCTGCCAGAACCCTCTTGTCTAGATTTATATTAGGTGAAAGTTGAATTAAAACGGTAATGTTTGGGAAATAGTTCAGGAATATTTCTCGAGTTAAAAACAAGTCGCTATAGTAACTAAATAATGCTCCAGTTTTGCCATATTCCGGTGCCAGCCAAACCATTAAACTCACTAAATGAAAAACTGGTTGGCATAGATTACTTTCTAGTACGGCTTTGAAATCCTTTGACGGCACAATATTTCTTCCATAAGTAGCTCAACAGAAGACAGACTCAACTTTACTAAATATGATGGTGCAGCCAAGTTTATATTTTAATTTTGTAGAATTTACAAAATTCTGTATTTGAACAGATGTATTTAAGTGGTCCTCTTTAAATATTACCGTGTCGAGATACATATTTCGAATTTTTGGATATGCAAATAACAGCTTGCTGATAAGCTCCTCCATATGAATCCAGTTTGTCCCAGATTCGTCGGTTAAATGCATCAAGACCTTTAAACATTCGGTTTGGGCATTTGAAATGCTTCCATTCCAGCTTGGAAAATTATCTTCCTGACCAGCCTGATAACGTGCTAGTGTCCTCCACGTCTCTGATTTAAAAAAAATATGAAAAATAATTCAAAATCGGAATCAGAAAAGCATCAAATTTATAATCATATAATTTTTATAATTTTATAAATAAAGTTGCTTACGTTCATCCAATAAAATTGTTTCAAATCTTGTGCTAATTTCTGAAAACATCGTTCCCACTTCACAAACGTCCTCAAGTGCGTTTGATACATTTACGTAAGGAAAGATTAGTTTCGCCCGAAACACGTTTTTCGTAAACACTTCTGTGGTGTATGTAAATACCCACATGAAATGCTAATATGTTAATATTCTAAATTGATATTGATTGACTTGAATGATAAGACTTGCTAGCTTAATGATTAGATTGAATCTGTAAGAAGACAGTCTCCATGCACTGTCTTCATCCTAACTGAATGATATTGTAAGTTGAACATGTCTAAATGTAACTTACTCTTCCTCTGTCTTAGCTACCGATTGGAACTAAATAAAACCCTCTGCTCTGTATATATATTACACACACGTAGGCAAAGAATACCATGCACTGATTTATGACTGGCTTGCATACTAGCATAGCACAGCACTTTTAATAATTTTTTTATTTGGTCATCTCATAGATACACCACAACTTCATTTGACACATTTTCCATAGCATTTCCCAGAATTACATTTCGACTTTTCAGGGATGCCCAAGATAATATCATGTAATTAAACAAGGAACCAGCATTTTGATAAAGTTTGGTAATAAAGTTTTGGGTTTTGTCTTGGTTTTGTTTTATTGCAGAAACTATCGCTTTAATCTGGTAATTTCTTTCTCCTGAGGTGTACGGAGTTGGTTCCCATACATGCCTAAATGACTCCGATACTGTGCTTTTTACAAAAATAGTAGCATTCTTTTGAATATTTTGAAGGGCTTTATCCATAAATTGGGAAAACTCATCCATAAATATTGGGAATTCCCAGATTAGGTCAATTTTCTTAAAAAATATTAAATCGTCTACTGGAAAACTTTTTTGAGGCTGACAGCCAACAGGAAAGCTTTCTGTGTTAATTAGTCCAACTGGGATCGCGTTTACACCAAAATACAAATTAACGTATTCTTTTACATAATTAGTAAAAATCACTTTACTGGGACAATACCCATCGCGAGTATAGACATCCCAATAAATCGGAGAAGCAAAATTGGTAGTTATTACCACTAGGGAGTTTAATATATTGGATTTGATTTTTGCAGAGCTATTTTTGTTCAGATTGTAGTAAACATCTGCCATGCGATTCCACAAAAAGTGGCCATTTGTCTTGTTCAGGTAATTGAGTGAAAGAATAATTTTAGAATGAGGAATATCGTCGGGGTTTAATTCGTTCAGCAAATCAATAACGGGGATGACATCTTCGATGTCATTCAGTAATATATCTATTTAGACAAAAAACCACTTAAATTCATAAAATTATAAAATAGTGACAAGTGGTAACCTACCTGTTTCATAGTACACAACGGAGGACCATATTAGCGCTTCCCTTAGCACGGTTTTGTATGTTGAGGAGTTATCACCTTGAAGAGCTCCATTAATGGCTTCAGTTAAATCTTGACCGAAGTTTTCACTTATCTGGTGCTTTTTGTGAGCTAATGAACTGCTGCCACATTCCACACTTTGGTAAAATAAAACGTTTAAAATTAAAACGATAGTTGTAGTAATATCTGGAAACGGTTTCGCCATTTTTATGAAAATTTGTCAACGCAAAAATATAAATATATGTTTTGTAACTTTTATTAGCATAAAATTGAATAGAGATGTAATAAGGTTTATCCTGACTGACGTACTGGAGTATAATAGTTGTCTGAAAGTGTATCGAGATAATACGATGTCCATTTGCCAGAGCAAAGTTATGTGGCAGTAAAAACACAAGATGCTGCTGTGTGATAGTGTTCTCAAAAACAGGTAACGGACGGAGATTAAAAAAGCCAGAAAATGTAAAGGAAATCTTAAAGTTCACTAACATAATTCTTATCAGTATTTTTATCCACTCAGAAGTACATCCGCCATGGTTAAAATATTGCAATGCTTTAAGAAACGGAGTGAGAAAAAGATTCATCTAATTTTATAAAATAATGCGACAATATTTAGACAAGAGTTATTAGTAAATGTATTTCAAATGCATGACTATAAAAAATCATTCATATTTTATGTCAAACTTTGACTACTTCAAAAAATATTATTTGTTGAATTTGCTGCTAGTAAGATTGCTCGATTTGGTAATGAAGACAGGAAAGGAACGACATTTGTATCAACAATAATTCCAATTTCATATTATGTTGCTGGCAATGGTATTTAATGATTCTAAGGGTATTCTATTGGTTGCGTATCAACAGCCATCAAATAATCGAGGTGTGTATTTTCTACTATCGGGCCCAGGTCAAAGAAATGTGGACTGCTTTCGAGGATCTTATATACATCTGATTTTATGATGCGGTATTAAAATTCTTGCATAAAGTAGCAAGTTTCTTATTTATTAAAATCAAGGACTAAAATATTATTAAAAAGGTTGATAGTGCTGCGGATGCTAGTAGCTGTAGCTCAAACAACAAATAAAATTAATACCAATATCGTTGTCATGGCAACCTTCAACACCATTTTAAAAAGTGCCATCTCCATTGCATGCAGATATGTCGTCAAGGTAAATATAAGAGTTTTAGTAAAATATACAGCACTAATTAGAAAGGCGCACACGCGAGCAACAAATGATTACATCCGTTGAAAAAAATTTCATTTGGCTGCCACCATATTTACAGAAAACCAATTAAAACACAGTTAGTTTTGGCATAACTCTTGTTCACAGAAATAAATAAGCATGACACTGTGAGAAACATTCAGGTTTCCCGCAGAAAATAAACTCATTTGGAAAATTTACATTTTAGCATGCTTTACTGGGATGGGACTTGAGCTGGCATATAACATCAAGAAAAAGACAAAAGTTGTGACTTTGAAACCAACTTCAAATCAAGTGGTCAAAGTTCAAGTGGCTCTCAAATGGTTCAAACAACCCATTGCCCGATAATTGGTACAAAATATAATAGGATATATACTCTGTATGTTAATATAAGTCACTTTGTATTTGTAAAAATGATCTTTATTTTAGTGTACTTATTCACTGGTTCATTAAGAGCCAAACTTTTAAATTTTAAGTCTAAAACAGTTAAGCAATGCTAAGCAAATATTAAACTATGTATTTAAAAAAATAAAGATTACGGATTATCACATCAAAAATAAACATTCTATAGTCTCGTTTTATTGTTAATCAATTGGTAAATGTTTCAATTGCAGCAGTCAGTATAAATGACAAAAATGTTATATTTGGATATTAGTGCTATGATTTGATTGCGGCAGTTTTTCTATTTCTCGAATTATTCTGTTCTCAAATGTTATTAGTTAATATGATTTTTTTTCAAGATGCAAACATACTAAAAGACACATGAATATCAACCAAAATATTTGTAATTTAGTTTATTTTACAATAAAATTTATAGACCTGTTATTTTAATTTTGAAGCATTTCATTGCATATTTGTGCAAAATTAAAATTTAATGCCAGTATTTACAATACAAGTTTGCAGATAGCTTATTGATTTATTTTTATATAACTTTATGAAAGGAGGATTTCTAAAGTGCGATTGTCTAATAGTCTTGGTTGCTATCATAAGTAACTCACTGGTTTTCAGCACTGCTATCATATCATAACTTAATTTATTCAGTCTACTTTGCCATTAAAAGCTAATTTTAAGTTTGTTAGGACATAACGAAGCCATTCCGTTAACCATCAAAACCAATTTTAGGTTAAGCGTGTGCATACATTAAGCGAGTACTTTTACCTCCTAACACGTGCCAGCAACTTAGTCTTAAATCCATCAAATGTTGATTTGGCTGCCCTTATATTTGCAGAAAACCAATTGAAACACCTTTAATTTTGGCATAAGTCTGTTGACAGAAAAAAACATGACATTGTAAAACACCATTCAGGGATCATGCAGTGAATAAAATCAATTGGAAAATTTACGATGAAAATAAGGTAGTTTAAGTTAATCAAAGTACTAAATCAAACCAGTCCAATTATGTTTATTCAAAATATTCGTACCAGATTAAGTAAGTCAGAATTATGGCATATTTTTTGCAAGCATGTAACCTGTTTCAAACTGCATTTAAATTGTTATTGCGTAAGTTTAGATGAGATTTGTGGTACCTGGAAATGTCCAGGTTTAATGCGGAATAGTCCCGCAGTTATATGATGTAGCTTGTTTGTTCACACAACACTACGATATGGTACATGTGTGAAAGAATGCATTTTTCCAACAAGCCGGATACCATTTTTTTCCACGTGTTTAATTAACTAAGTGAAGAAGAAATAAAATATCCATATCCAACGCCCATAAGTCCACGTAATGTTTCTTCCACATGTGACATGGTAGTGTATTCAAAATCTTTTAATAAGCAGAAGCCTTATATGTTTAATATAGAAACGAACTCCGAAAGTTGTTCAAAAGTTCCCAAATAGTCGACTTCGAAAATATTCCTATAAAAGCCACTCTTGTATGCAAATTTGTTTCTTTAAAAACGGAAAATTAAAAGCTTTAAAATTTTGCTTTGTATTTAATAGTTTAATAATAATTATTTAATTTATTCTGAGCAGTGCTACACAAAATTTCTTTCCAAGTACCTTAGTTCCAACCAGTTTATATTACCAGTGCTTAAAATAAATTTCTTCCCACCAATACTGACACTAAAATGTACGTTAAATATGGCGTTAAGCGGCTTGCAACTTCTGTACATGGAATCACTAGACACAATTTTCTAGATATCCCGCTTTTAAATTTATTATAAAACTGGTTAGTTGACAAGTTATTATTAGTAAAAATGCGGAGACATTTTTCGGTAAAATAAAAAATTGTTTTCTTTAAAATAAATCATGACTTGAGGTATCCCGTTACACGAAAACTGGTACCAAATTTTCTGAAGCAAAAGAATGCAAATAAATGAAATTCTTCTGTGTTCATCAAATACAGAATTGAAAATTTCCTGAAATGAGAGGCTCAGTAGTAACAACTTTATATTTTTCTGTGTATTTAAATATTCTAGACAGCTGCCATGCTAAATTAAACGCTATAAACTTTATACTTTATGAAATATCTGCTAAACAAAAATCGGCGTACTCAAGTCTGCGAGACTTGCCATTTCCAGAATATCGCTCAAAATTTGTCCCTTACCAATTGATAATGAAGTCGCTCGCTGCCAAACTGAACGTTTCAAATGTGTTTACTAAAAATTGGTATGACAAACAAATTGTAAATGTTTTAATGTCAAATCTAAAAGACGAAGTTATTATTTATGGAGGACTTTCTGCATTTGCTGCGGGTAATTACAGTCCAAAGACCATCTGGGAGCGACACAACAAAAATATACACAACCCAATATTCATCAGTACAGGCAACTCGGAGCAAAACTTCGTTTACTGTGACCTGCCACGTTGGAAACAAGAGCCCGTATGGTCGCCTAAAGTGTTTACAAGTGTCTTTGATAAGGGAACATGGATATGCATTGCGATTACGTTTATGACCTTGGCTATTTTTCTGGAACCTAATCACATAGACAAGAATTTGTTACTACTTTTGTCATCCGTGTTTTGCAGCGGATTGTGTGGACCAGACAAACAACAAAAATTAATTTTTGTAATCTGGCTACTCCTAATTCGCGTACTCGTAGATATCTACAGCGGCGATGTTTCTAGCCGCCTGATTAGCCCTCCTGAAGAACAAGCACTAAAAACATTTGCTGATCTAGACAACAACAACTACTCTACAGCTGTGTATCGCAATTATGGCACGCAAAAACTTATGATGACCCTCTCTTCAATGACCTCAAACGAAACTGGAACTTGGATCAATAAAGGGTTTGTTCACTTAAAAAACTCATATGCACGGCAATATATAGCTACTGGTGAGAATGATACTAAACTGGAGATGGCCCAGTTTCTCGTACAAAACTATGGCTCTAAAATATTCCACTCTGCTACTTGGATGCATCCAATCCATTTGGTAAACTTGATTGATGCGTTGCGAGATAATGGGACCAAGTCCATGCAAAATGGGGCTCTGTGTCATCTTGGAAAGGAGCCGCTAAATGCTGGTACAAGTTTCGTCATGTTTATGCCGCCAAATCATGAAAAAATTGAAGGATATTTCCAACGCTTGATGGAAACCGGTATATTTCATCGACTACAAAAGGAAGGCGAAGGATTTACTCATTCACTTCGCGTTCAAGAGGAAAGTAGGGTTGTTAGTAAAACACACGTGAAAGCTGGTAGACACACTGAAAGAATGATACATGAAATAAAGCAGGAAATTCAAGGGAAATTGTGGAAAGTGTTCTTTGTCTGGGCAGTTTGCATTTTAGCATGTGTCATTGGGATGGGAACTGAGCTGGCATACAGCTTCAAGAAAAATACAAAAGTTGTGACGTTGAAATCAGCGTCAAGTCAAGTAGTCAAACTTCAAGTGGCCCTATAATGATACAAACAACTCCCTGGGAGACAGTAAGTAGAATATGTATATAAAGGGATATATCAACCCTGTATGTTATCTTCTGTCTTTTAATACTTGTTAAAATGAAACATATTTTAGATTTAGTGTACTTATTAACAGTTACAAAAACAACCAAAGGTTTAAATTTTAAGATACCAAATGGCGCAACAAAGCGAAACCAAACTGAATAATTTTGTTTTAAAACTTGTACCTTGTCATATAATCACAGCGAATCAAAAACAAATATATATAGTACGTATCCATAATCATCTATTTTAAAGGTTAAAATGTATACGCCCAAATTTTTCCGGGTTCATAGTAAATCAATCATTAAAAATCACGATACTCTTACATTTACAGCAGTCAATATAAATGATACAGGGTGTATGATCACGATGTGTGATGCTGATAATGATGAGGGAGTTTGCATTTGAATTTTTATGCATTGATGTATTGAGCCTTTTTCTCGTTTTTTCGCAGTTGGGTTTTTGACATTGTGCTAAATGTTACGGAACTTTAAGCTTTGAAATGTTACGCTTCTTGCTGCCATCAAAAATAGATGTTTAAATTGTTATGGTCAATATTTCATGATATAAAAATTCTGAAAGATAAATGCAAACCAACCAAAATATTCGTTATGTATTTATACTTAAGTTTATGTTACATCTAAGTTTATAAACTTTTTTTTGTAGTTTTGAAGCATAGCGATTTTTCGCACAATTAAAGTGTAATGCCAGTATTAATCAATGTTAGTATGTGGATATCTAAAACAACTTTTTGGGTTCTGGTCCAAATTTTGAAAAAAAATCTGTAAAGTCGAGGCCAGTAAAATGTAAACTAAAATTCTTTGACGATATTTACAATTTCTATGACTGTGGCGTTAAAATATCACATAATTGTCAAATGTTTTTGGGTTGTCCAATAAATTGTTATAATTTAAAATACCTTTATAATACTGAATTGGTTGAGTGATACATGTGTAATATCAATCACGTGGCTACGGACGTGTATATATTGTCAATAAAAAATGTAACTGCAATTAGATAATTTGTAAAAATCTAATATAAGGGAATACTTTTTCTAATCCAGAATATTGAAAAACTTTTACTAATTTATTGACTCAAATTAGACTGTTGTAATTTTAACTGTGTTAAGTTTGTTGTGAATAACGATCACAATTTATATTATCAAAGAATTTGTGTTTCAAATATTTCTTTGAACCAGAAGTGTGTTAGTCTCAATGGACTTAAATATGAATAATAAAGAATAGTCAACCAAACCAAGTTTATAAAACTCAACAGCTTAAAAACAAATTACCTTTAATGATTTGTTCAAAATACGTGCGTATCAATTTAAATTTCTATAGCGAATTATACTTGTAAGCTTGAGAACATTACGAAAATTATTTAATACAGTGGTCATTAGAGAACAAAAATAAAAACAAAAACCTAAATTTTTTGAGTAGATTTTTTTCGACCAAGTTGGTGCTGTTATTTGAACAAAACAAAAACTGAAGTTGTTGTTTTGAAGCAAGGTAATTTTATTTACGAGATTTCCTTGGGATAAAAATTTACGATATATGTTGAAAAACAAGTGAATTGATTTTTTTTTGGTCCCAGCGTTAGAACTTTTCAGTCAATATAGTATGTTATTATGTTATTGTAACAATTTCACTCTACATAACCCAATTCAAACTTTCGAATCAAAAACAAGCAGGAAAAAACCAAATTACGCTGTAAACATACGTTTTATATTTTCATACTGTTGGTTTAACATTTAAACATTTGGTACTCCTTTTTTGATAAAAAGTCACAGATTTCTCTAAAAACAAATCTTTTTTTGTTTTCCATCAATGCATTCAATTTCTTGCAGTACTAATTTCAATGCAGCAAACAGAATGTATAAGTTCTAGTTCTAGGTAGATCCAACATTTGTAGTCGTCTTAAATCAGAACGTTCACTTGTTGTAAGCATTATTATATGATTTATCTAAGGCAGGGCATTTTTCTTCCCCCTTTTTTCGCATTGTCTTCAGCCTGATAATCCCGAGTTTTTAATCTCGATCTCTTGATAATGCTAGATATAATGATTATTTTTTTAAGGTAATGTATGATAAACGTGCTGTGAGTATGAATGTATCGTTAATGTATCAAAGGATTACTGCTTGATTGTATGACACTATTTATGTGACAAGCTTCAATTTTTACGTTAGTCGTGTATGTCAGTTGATTTCCAAATTTATTTACTCTGTAGATTATCGATGTTTTGTGCCTGACATCGATGAAACAAGAAAAGGAAAGTAGAAGTATCACAATTTAATATCCTCCATTTCAACGAGTGATTTTATGCAACTATTCTTACCAAATTGAATGTAAACATTTATCAATGCTAAATAGTCATATCAGGTTATCAATAAGACTTGTGGGTTTTCACATTAACACTCATTTCAATACTATAAATAAAATAAATCAAGTTATAGATCTTCTATTGTATAATTCTTAGTTTTCCAAATCAAGCTCGAAAATTTAACCAAGTTTGAAAATATAAAGAAGAAAATGCGTATTTTGATATTTATTCCAGATGCATACATTTTCCCCATTACGTAGAATTTTTAATGGAACAAGATAATGCAGTGATGACTTTATAATAACACAGTGTTGAAAGCAAGAGTTCAAGCTCAAATCACCCCAAAAGCCGCCTCACGGCCGTCCAATCCATATTGCATCCTTGCCATGTACATTTATTTATGCTTTTCTCTGATCCAGAAACCAAATAACAAATAATCTTTAGATGGTTATACCTTAACGGATGTTTTTTCAGAAAGAGGTAATTGAAATCCACATTGTAAATTAGGTTTCTGAATAAAAAAGCAATTTACAACTGTTTATGATTCGCTTGACCTTATAACACTCATCATCTAACTAAAAAGGTTAAATATCGAATAAGTTCAAATAGTTCTATTAACTATACTCTAATATTAACCAAAGCGCCTTTAAGCACGATTTCCAAACAATGCGTGCTTTACTAAAAAAGAGTAGTCTTTTTTAGGCGTGGCTTCTAAACAAATACTATAATTAATAGTATTAATTCTAAGCAAAGATCGAAAATATTTTAATTGTGTTATATAACTAATCATGCGTTGATTTTAGTGTATGCCTTATTAAATATGAAAGTTGTAACAGCAGTTTTATGAGCATATACATATGAGTTTTTAATGTCAGTTTTCAAAGGAGACTGAAAAACGCAAAGAAAATACAAAGCCAAAATATTCTTCAGCTTTACTGTAATTTTAAAAGATCGTTAGACACAGTAAAGTATTTACACAGAAGGTTATTCATATATTATTTGCCATACGCAAAATGCTCCGGTGTGTCATACATATTACAAAAATAGCGTCAGAGTTGCTACACTAGTTCAAGACGTAAGTTTTAAATCCATTTGCTTAACAATCAAATCGATAGTTAATTACAAAGCACAGATATAACTACAATTTTTATTACGTTTGAAATATCGTTTTTTAAGTTTGAGTAAGTGAAAACCAATTAATATGGCACAAACTATTTTCATATTTTTTCTACAAGTCTCTCATTTTCCTCCACTTGATATTACTAGTGCTTCATCTTGAAACTCTTCGAAACTCATTACTGAAGATACAAAAATTAAATTTATTATGACAACTACTGACACCTGAAGTATACGCTCACTTAAATGGACTATTGCGATGACAGGCTTGCAAGTTCTACATACAAACCGGTTTTTTTCTATGCTGAATTTGCTGACTATGTAGCTAAACAAAATTTTCAAGATAGTCTATTCTAAAAATTATTCCTCAAAGTTTTTCTCACAAAATCGGTTAGTTTACAAGTTATAAGTAAAATAATGCTAAGTTATAATTCCAAGTTTTTTCAGGTCAATAAAAATTTGTTTAATTTTATGTAATTTTATTGGTATTGTATATTTCCCAATACATAAAAAGCGTCAATTATATTCTGAAATAAACATATTGTGTTGCTACAGTATTTCAAGCGATCAATTTTATATCTCTTTCCATAACTATAAAATCGATATTAGTATCAAACCACATAATATTTGTAATTTTGTTCTATAAGCGTAATTTAAAAAACCAATTAAATAAGCACAAATTGTTTCGGCGTTTTAATTTGGCTTCGTTGCTACCAGTTTATATTGCTAGTGTTGGCCGTTGGCAGGCTTACGACTTCTATTCACGAATTCGATTCTTCTTCGGAATATGCATAAGTTTCAGTTTAAGAAATATAAGCATTATACTGTGAGACTTGGCAGGTAGACACAAATTTCCAGATAGCTCATTTCAAAATATATCCAATAGAGCCTATAGCCTATCCAATGTGCAAATATATGAAGTTCTCTTCAACGTCAATCAAATATATATTCGAAAAATCCCCAAAATGAGAGGCTCAGTTATATCACCTTTGTTATATTTTTCTGTTGTTTTGAATAATCCCTACAGCTGCCTTGCGAAATTAGAAACTATTAACTTCGCACTTTATGAAATATCTGCTGACCAACAATCTGAGTATTCTAGTCTACGAGATTTGCCCTTTCCAGAACATCGCTTTAAAGGAGTTCCTTACCAATTACTATTGAGATCGCTTGCTGCAAAACTTAATGTTTCAATTGTAATCACTGAAACCTGGTATGACAAAAAAGTGGAAAAATGGTTAATGTCAAACATAGAAGACAACGATGAGGTTAGTATTTTCCCAACAATAACAGCTATTTCTCCGGATATTCACAATCCAAATCATATTTTTGAGCGATACAAGGATTTCCAACAAAAGCCAATATTTATCAGTACAGCGAACTTTGAGTATAATTTCGTTTACTGTGACCTGCCACGTTGGAAACAAGAACCATTATGGTCACTTAATGTATTCACAAGCGTATTGGATACCGGAACATGGATATGCATGGCTATTGCGTTTCTGACCTTAGCAATTTTTCTGGAACCAAAGCACATTCAGAACAATTTGGCACTACTTTTGTCGTCCGTTCGTTGCAGCGGATTATGTGGATCAGGCAAAACACACAAATTAATTTTTGTTATCTAGCTACTCCAAATTCGTGTACTTGTAGATATCTACAGCGGCGAAGTTTCTAGTCGTCTGATTAGCCCTCCTGAAGAACAAACACTGAAAACGTTTGGTGATCTAGACAGCAACAACTACTCTGCTGCTGTGTCGGGTGACTATGCTACACCTGCAATTATGAGGTTTATCTCTTCATTGACTACAAACGAAACTGGGATAAATCAAGGATTTGTTCACTTAAAAAATTCATTTGCACGGCACTATGTAGCTACTGCTAGTAACAGTGATAGACTTGCAATGGCCAAGTTTCTTGTGCAAAACTATAGCTCTAAAGTTTTTAGCAGTGGCAGTTCGACTAGTCAAGTTAATGTGCTAAATCTCATTGAAGCTTTGCGAGATAATGGGACCAAGTCTATGCAAAATGGGGCTCTTTGTCATCTTGGAAAGGAGCTGCTAAATCTTGGTACAAATTTCTGGACGTTTTTGCCGCCAAATCATGAACGCATTGCAGGATACTTCCAACGACTCATGGAAACTGGTGTGTTCAGTCGAATAACAAAGGAGAGCGACGGATTTTCTCATTCACTTCGAGTTCAGGAGGAAAGTAGGGTTGTTAGTAAAACACATGTGAAAACTGGAAGACATGCAGAAAAAATGCAGCAAGAATTGAAGCAGCAAATTCAAGGAAAATTGTGGAAGGTGTTCTTTGTCTGGGCAGGTTGCATTTTAGCATGCTTCGTTGGGATAGGACTTGAGCTGGCATACAGCATTAAGAAAAAGACAAAAGTGGCGACTTTTAAACCATCTTCGAAACAAGTAGTAAAAGTTCAAGTGGCTCTAAAATGGTTCGAACCAACTGTTACGCAACAATAAGTAGAATATATAGTGCAATATATCAATGATCCATGTTATCTTAAGTGCTACTTGTTAAAATGATACCTATCTTAGTATACACATTCACCATTTTAATTAGAACTAAATGTTTAAATTATAAAAGACTAAGTTTGCTTGACAAACCGTCACAAAAATTAAAAACCTAGTTTTACCAATTAAAGCTAATGAAATAATCACATTCAGAGCATAAATAATCTGTAGGACGTTTTGAAATTTATCTATTTTAAACCTTAAAACGTATACAACCAAAATAATTTTGACTCATAATTAATCAATTCCTTAAGAAAGCGATACTCTTACAATTACAGATACAATTACTAATCAATATAAATGACAAAGGTTAAATTATGTTTGAATTTTATGTGCTGATTTAATTGCAGCTCTTTTTCTGTTTTCTTAGTTTGTTTTTGACATTGTAATAAAATGTAGATCTTGTTAAATAAGCTGTAAAATGTTATACATACATCCTGGTCAATGCCACATTCTTGGTCCATTAAAAGACGATGTTTAAAATGTTATGATAATTGTTTCATGATGCAAACAACTTTCAGACAAATGCAAATCAACCAAAATAATGGTATTCGAATGTTATTTCAGTTTGATTAACAATAATGTCTACAAACCTGTTTTTGAAGTTTTGAAGCAGAGCAGTTTTTCGCACGATTAAAATGTAATGCGAATAATAAACAAGCTTTTTATACATATAAAATATATTTTCGTAAAAAAAATTTTGAAATTTTTTTGTTAAATAACGACAGTGCATTTCAAATTATTGCGCAGTGTGTTTTATATTTATATTCGAAATGGGAACCCTAATAAATAGGGTGAATTCCATTTAAGCTGTAATTTCCCTTAGCAAGACAGCTTGTCTTTCAGAGTTTTGCCATTAATGGAGCAAAAGCGATGCTTGGGATGTCGAAGTGGCTTTTTACTTCACTAAGCCTCCACTTAATATGACATATGTATATTAGTGTTAGATTTACGAACTTGCAATACGCCAAAATATTGTTAACTTAAAAAAGTCTTTCAATATTTAAACAGCTCATGAAAGGTTTTTGTAAGCCACGACATAGTAAGTAAAACTTCAATTATATGAAAAACAATTCTAGATGCCAAGCAAAATACTAGAATTTGTACAATGGAATGCTTGCTTTTCTATAAAACAAATTACATAGTTAATGCACAAAACGTAGCTTAACATAATTAGCAAAAAAATATTCAAAAAATTGACGTTCAATAGTTTAATAGTTTTTACAGCACAAAGAATGATACTTTAAAACAAATGTAGTTCCAAAGGAAATTTTAATATATAGCTTTTACGAAACTCCGATTAGTAATACTAATTTACATCTCCTTATTACGTTTAAGGATGGAACTGTATTGATTATTTCACGAGCTTAACCGAGCTCTCTGCATGTCATTTTACGAGTGCACTTGCCTGTTTGCCTAAGTCTTTAATTTTTCAACTCATATTTTTCTGCTTATTTGGAGAAGTGAATTAAAAAATGAAATTCAATCTGCCGTTGTTTTAAACTGCTTATAATTTTATTAACCAAATTTAAAGCATTTAAAGTTATGCTCATATTCGCTGTATATGGCGGTTTAGAAATTGTGAAAAACTTGCTAACTGAATGCTTCTAAAACTAATGAATATTTTGCTATCAAGATTGTCATTTATTGCCATTTGGTGGACTGCACTTCAGTCAAGCTGCTTTGTCCAAGTGTACTCACAGACTTACTTATTGTCAAATACTGTTGGTATTTTAGTTAAAATATTAAAAATTATATTTATTTGTGCAGTTATATGTTTTAAAGTACTTCATATTACATAATAATCATTTTAGCGATTACTTCAAAAACATTTGTGAAGACTTCACATTCTACTTTAAACCTCATTTCACACTCATAGAGCTGAAATATTTGTGTAAATCCATTAGTTTCAACTAACGGATTGTTTCTAATAAAAAAATCCCATAAATCGTTTCAAATATTTGAAATCATGATTCAGGAAATATTACTGGCAAACTTTATTGTATATCAGGCTGCGTTAGCAGACTATAGTTCAATTTGGCCTTATGTTCACTCTCAAGTAAATACGACAAATCTTGTGACAACTTTAAATGACTTAAGTAAAAGCTATCCCGTAGACAGGAAATCTTACCATTCATCCCATTTCAGCACAATCAGCAATTTCAATGATATTCTAAACTTGTTTGAAAAGACACCATCCACTCTAATAGTTATTGACAACTTTGGCGGCATAAATTTCCCAAATATTGTGAAGCCAGTAATTCTACGGAAAATGATACCTGCTGTATTTATTCACAAAAGTTCTCAAATCCCAATATTTCACTATCAAGATATTTGGACAATGGACGGCTTTCAACCTTTTAATCAAACTGGAGGTTCAAAAGTGTTTCACTGTCCACTATCAAATTTTTTGTAAGCAAACGTGTTAAGCAAATTGCTAATCTTTGCGTTAATCTAAATTCAACCTTATTTGTAACTCATACGAAACCTTGGAACATTCAAGTTCACATAAGAATTTTACTTAACAACCGCATTTCTAAAAATAAACCTGATTTTGTCTTCACTATATTCCAAGTGCTACAGCGAGTTCCAGCATCTCCCAGCTTATCACCAATACAAATCTTTATAGACCAGATAAACGCAACTGCTAA